>APFE030825846.1:105793-121597 GCA_000404065.3 Pinus taeda | reverse complement strand
GAGGGTTTTGTAACATCCCTAGTGAAAATTTCATGTAATAAAAGTTAATAAAGGAAAAATAAGACAACGGGTAAGGGACACTTATTCCAAGCTAAATGTTGGGCAAAGATATCCTAGTGGCCATCACTGGATGTTTGTTTTGGCTAAGGAAAATTGGCAAAGGAAAAGACAGAGGAATTAAAAGGCAAAAAGGCATCTTTGTCACATTTATTTATGAAAATAAAGGAAATTGGGAGAAGTGTAACAACCCTAGTGAAAATTTCATGTAATAAAGGTTAAAAAACAACAACCAAGGTCGATGGGACACTTATTCCAAGTTGAATGTTGGGAAAGACATCCTAGGGGTGTTCATTTGGTTGTTTATGGCTAAGGAAATTGGCAAAGGCAATGGCTAAGGATTTGGAAAGGAAAAATGACATTTTTAGCACATATATCTATGAAAATAATGGAAATTAGGAGAAAAAGGAGGTGAAAGGTCATAGGTTGCTTGTGCGGAGGAAAATGAAGAAAATAGAGGCCTCATTCATAAAAAGGCTTATGAGGATCAGTTGGTAACTGTAACGAATAAAATATATAAATAATATAAATATAATGTAAAAGATAATAATCATAAATAATAGTTAGTTAAGCTAGTAAGTAAGGTTGAAGAGGCATGTCTAATAAGACATGACTCTTCATGAAGAGACACTTGCTTGGTATATAAGCAAGCTCTCGTTCTCATTGTAAATCATTATCATACTCATTCTTATTCACATATTTAATATATTATTTATATCCTTAATGGATATTTTGATATTCCAAATATTTTGGAGTAATTAATTTATAGAAGGAACTTTGTTCGCTTCATTGGTATCAGAGCCACGTTGGCTGATCACCAGGCCTTTGGCTATATTGGGAGATTCTCCATTTTTTAGGTCTTTGGCCATTAGTTAAAAAAAAAATTAATAAAGAATAAAGATATAATAAAGAATAAAGAAGAAGGGTATATAAAAAAAAAGAAAAGAGGAAAGGAAATAAAATATTGTGAACAAACAAACAAAAAAGGTGAATATATAATATATATATATATATATATAAGGGTTTTACATTATTGATAAAAGTGCATAATAAAGATAAGCGGAACCTTTCCAAGTATATTTAAAAAAATTTACATGGAAAAGCCCGTGGTTTTAGAAACCAATGGTAATTGCCCGTGGTTTTAGAAACCAATGGTAAGTTTACATTTTTACGTGGAGAACATTAACTGAGGATTTAGAAACAACCCATGGTAATTGCCCATGGTATTTTAGAAACCATTAGTAATTGCCCGTGGTTTTAGAAACTAGTGGTAAGTTTTACATTTTACGTGGAGAACATTAACCGAGCTTTTAAAAACAACCCATGGTAATTGCCCATGGTATTTTAAAAGTAAAAAGTAAAAGAGTCACGTCTGACCGTACCAAGAGTCACGTCTCATCCAACCAAATTTTCTGAGAAAATAAATAAATATTATTATGATTATAAAAAGGATACTATATAAGCCTTATATAGTACATATAAAAGGAAAAGCGGGTCTCAAAAAAGTAATATAAAATTTTTATATAATTATATTATAAAATATAATAAATTAATTATATATATAATAATTTATAATTAATATATAAAAAAAAAATATTATTAAAAATTTTATTAAAAGAGTGAACAACAAGGAAAAAGAAAAAGAAGAGCTATATATATATAAAATAAAGGAGAAATTATATAAAAAGAGAGTAAAAAAGAAAAAAAGGAAAGAGAATATCATATAAAAATTAAAAAAAATAAAAAATAAATAAATAAATTGTTGAAAAAAAAAGGAAGATAAAGAAGTGAAAAAAAATGGAATCTCTAAGAAATGAACAAAAACAATTCCAAAGAGATATGAAACAAGAAATCACAATACTTAAGCAACAATATGCTGGACTTGTGGATATGCATTACAAAGAAATAATGGAAAAAGACGAAGAAATTTCTCGTCTCAAGGACCACATCGAAAAATTACAAGCACAAGTAAAGAAGACTAAAGTCTCAAAGAAAGAACTCAAGCAACATTTATCAGAACAAGAAGAGGAAAATTTGCGTTTAAAGAACCTTAATAAAAATTTATTAGAACAAATCAAAGATCTAAAAGATGAAAAACTTAAAATTCAAAACACTGAAAATAAGGTTGATGAATCAAAAACCGAAGAAATTTTACATCTGAAAAACCATAATCAAAGTCTGCTCAATCAAATTAAGAAACTTAAGGAGGATAAGAAAGCATTAAAAGATAAGTTGGAACAAGTCACTCAAGAAGAAGTATTGAAATCTGCAGTCACAACAATTCAAGTTGAAAGTAAGGGAACGAATACCGATCCAGTGAATATGACAATTCAAGAAGACAAGTCAGTGGAAGAAATGACACACGTAGATGTTGCAGTTCAGACAATGGACATCCCAAGTGAATGTTCCATAACCAATTCAACAACATTTTCACCAAAAGAAAATCTAAAAACTTTATATCGGCATTGGAATCACGAGAGTAGACAAATCAACCAAGCTACATATCAGGACCATTCAAACCAAAGACAACAAATTAATGTTTCAGAGAATAATGACGTAACATCAATCCGTCTCATGCTGACAAGTCGTTACAAAATTCCAGTGATCAGAATGCTATACAGAAGATTAATTTGGGATGGTCTGATCCCTTCTCAGTGCGACAATTTTGTTTGTCACTAAGAAGATCATATCAACTTGTATCGACAAGGATGACTATTCCAAAACAGAAAGACTTTCGAAGCCGAAAAAGAAATCAAGCCTTTTTTCATCGACAAGCTTTGAGGACAAAGCTTTTTGAGGAGGAGGCCAATGTAACGATAAAATATTAATAATATAAATATAATGTAAAAGATAATAATCATAAATAATAGTT
The DNA here is from genome assembly GCA_000404065.3 of Pinus taeda. NCBI lineage: Eukaryota > Viridiplantae > Streptophyta > Pinopsida > Pinales > Pinaceae > Pinus > Pinus taeda. The sequence continues at coordinate 118,668 of APFE030825846.1, read as the reverse complement.
AAGTTAAGCTAATAATTAGGTTGAAGAGGCATGTCTAATAAGACATGACTCTTCATGAAGAGACACTTGCGTGATATATAAGCACGATGCTTGTTCTCATTGTACATCATACTCATTTTTACTATTCACATATTTAATATATTATTTATATCCTTAATGGATATTTTGATATTCCAAATATTTTGGAGTAATTAATTTATAGAAGGAACTTTGTTCGCTTCAGAGGGAGGTTCGGTCGATAGAGTTTCAGCAAAATGACTAAGTGTGTGAGCGATTGAACTTGTGCATGCATGACCTTGCAAACACACACTCAACATGACTCAACGACAAGACACCTCGAACCATCAATACAACATACACTCAATGTCATTGACTGATCGATGCGAGCGACAAGCGCGACACTCGAGATAAACATTCGGACGACCATGACAACACTTGCGCGACAGTGCTTACAACATCGTGTGTGAGTGCGATAGATGTTTACATAGCGAACACAACTCAAACACAACCTCCAACATCACCCAAACGAAGTTGCAAGCATGACATAGCAATCAGCATGTTGAAGACGACAGTTGGTCGAACAAGTGAAAAGGAAGCAAGACATGTAGAAGAAACTCATACAATGACTTTTCGTGTTTGCACACATGCATGTTAGTGAGAACAGGATGATATGACAATGACAAGCAATCCTACAAACTCAACTAAGAGGTGTACTTCGAAAGGTGTTCTTTACTTACATTACTTACCCTCAAGATGATCATGCATCCGATGGAGTTTGCATGCAGTCCTCGTCTTTTCCATTACTTGGTTCCTTGGTCCTTCTCCTCAACTCCTTGGAAGCGATTTCAGCATGTCACCTTTTCCTGTAGTCACTGAGAGGTAGATCTGCGCAATTTCAGCGGATAGTGACTATTGTCAAGATGAGGCCCTGGGAGGCCTGTCTGTGCAATTTCTGTATGCAAGACAGACAAGGTATTTGGACAACACTGCGCAGTGTTGAGGCATAGGACAGTTGCGGGATGGGGGTCCTGAGAGGACACCTCTGCACAATTTCTCAGCGCAGTGCAGCTGGACTGCTCTACGCATTTTTGGAGAGCAATGTTGGCTAGAGTCTCTGTGGGTTGCAGGGTTTCAGCAGGCAAGGGAGGTTGGTGTCTCTGCGCACTAAGGGGTTTCAACAAACAAGGGAGGAGGCTTGATGGTTGCAAAAGAAAAGTGCACAGTTCCAGGAAGTTGATGAGGCTAGGTTGCTCAGGAAAATGGCTAAGTGTAAGATCAGTGAAACATATGTAAACATTGATAGAACTTGATTGTGATTGCACACGGACATTTAGTGACACAACGTAGACCATCCAAAATACATAAGACATACTTTGCTTAATGCAACAACCTTCGTGACAAGAGTGCATGAAGTGAGTGTGAAACATGTCTATGTGATGACTACCACTCATACGCACACAATTCCCTTAAAGCAAAACAACATTCCTTTTGCATGACAAACAACAAACCCTATGCCCGAAGATGACACATGCTGCATAAAGATGAGAACACGGATAACTCTTAAGATCAAGGAGAGGAGCTTGAAATCATCAACTTACCAACAAGCAACCAAGTATGATTGATCGCAAGATCCAAGGTAGGCTCCGAAATTTGCATGTGAACCAAAATTTTGGAGGGTGGTTGTAGCCACTACAACATTTTCGAAGAGCAATATCTTCATCGAAAGTGACATCATGACTTAATTCCACTTCCCTTTGACAAGGCACATAGATTCTATATGCCTTCAAAGTTTTACTGTAGCCCACAAACATTCCTTCTTCCCAGATGCATCTAGTTTGTTTCTTTTCTCTTTCGGCACAAGAAAGTATATGGAACAACCAAAAATTCTAAAATGAGAAACATCAGGGTTCTTACCAATGAATACTTCTTCGGGTGTCTTGAAGTCCAAAGCTTGATGTGGGCATTGGTTTTGGACATACATAGTAGTGTTGGGAGCTTCTCCCCATAAGAACTTCGAAAGACCTTGATCATGAAGCATAGCCTGGGAGGCTTCTATGATAGTACGATCCTTCCTTTCGGCTACACCATTTTTTTCACGAGTATAAGTGGTTGTAGTGTCCCTCTTAAAGACAGTTTCTCTACAATAGTCTTTGAATTCATTTGACTCATATTTGGATCCATTATCGGTCCTCAGTATTTTGATCTTCTTCCTTGTTTGATTCTTAACCAAGGCTTTGAAGGAATAGAACCATTTAAATACTTCATCCTTCTTTAAGAAATAGATCCATGTCTTGCGAGATAAGTCATCCACAAAAATAACATAATACAAATATCCACCCGAAGATGTCACGGGCAACATACCTGATAGATCAAAATGGACCAATCGAAGAATATTAGTGGTTTGAGTCTCACTTGAGGGGAATGGTCCCCTTGTATGTTTTCCAGCTTCACATCCCTAACAAACACCTTCATGATTTATGTTGAATTCGGGCATCCCTGTGACCATCTTCCTTACATTGGGTAAGGATTTGAAATGAAAGTGAGCAAATCTTCGTGCCATAATTCAGATTGAAGAGAGGTGTCACAAATCATTGCTCCCAACGGACTTCCTCCAACCTGATAGAGACCTTCAACCCTGAATCCAAGAGTGAATGCATCTCTTGGGTTCCTTTGCCAAAGACAAACCTTCCCGTCAATTAATGTCACCTTGAAACCCTTATCTTCCATCGCAAAAATAGAAACCAAGTTCTTTTCAGATCAGGTACATATAGTACTTCTTGCAAATGAAGAGTTTGACCTTGATTTAAGTGAAGAGCAACAGTCTCAATTCCTTTCACGGGATAAGTCGCATTATGCCCAAGTATAATCTCCATATTTGTCTTCTTTTCAATCAAGTTAGAGAGGGCTTCCTTGTACCCAGTGAAGTGCCTTGAGGCACCACTATCAATCAACCAATGGTCCAATGCATCTAGAGGAGAGGCAGTGGAGAGGGCAGAAATAAGAATAAATTATTTTTGCTTTGTAATATTATCTTCATCATACCTGGAATTTCTCGACTTCTTGGGAGGACGACCACCTCCATTTCGAGCAGCAGAAACATTCCTCTTTCCTTTGATATTGAACCTGTTGTTCCTTTGATTTCCATTGCCTTTGAAGTTGTTGTTATTGTCATCATCTCTTGGAGTATCCTTCTTGAGTGCACCTGGCCAATACTTCATCAAATCTCGGAATCTTGTCATTGTTGAGAATGGTAGTGTTGAACACATCCCAATCTCTTGTAAGTCCTCCAAGAGTCCTCCAAGTGCAATAGGAGAGAGTTCCCAGTCACCAGTGACTTCACCAATAGATAGGAGATCATTCTTGATCTCGGTAATCCTCATGAAGTAGGATTGGATGGATTCTCCTCTATCCATCTTGATATCTTTCAGCTTGTTCTTGAGAAAGAGAATTTGATTTGCATTGTTTACTTTAGATATCCCAAACAGCTTTTCATACATCTCCTTGGATGTTTCCAAATCAGAAATATACGCAACCAAAGGCTTATGAATGGAATCAACAATAATCTTCTTAGCTTTTACCTCACCTTTCTTGTACTTGGTTTGTGCAGCAACAGATGCATTTGAAGGAGGCTCAAATATTCTTCCTTTGACATAGTCCACGACATCATTCTCTTCTCATGTCAAATCCAAAGTCATCTTCCATGCATAATAGTCGGATTTTTCCTTGAGCTTGTCCTTGGATTTGAAGAAAGATGTAGTCGTCATTGGGACTAGTTCCAAGTCCTTGTCCAACAGCTTCCCTTAGTGATTGCTTTGCTACACTCTTGCTTGGGCTTTGTCCTCCCTTGAGCTCTGGTACCAGATAATTTTAGATAACAATGGTATGTTCTACGCTTAAGCACAATTTACTTCAATGTTCCCTTCGCAGCCCAATGACAATTTCCAATTATATCTAGTAGCAATCACATTAAATTATAAACATTGACAGTAAATGTAGATAGAACATAAAATCATATGTAGAATACAAGCCAAGACCAGAGGACACAAGATGTGGCGGATGCCAGGGACAAACACCAATGTGGGGAAACCCTTTGATCTAATCTTCTTATTATTCTTCAATATTTCAGCAGAGAGAGAGAGTACAAATATCATAAATACAAGCCCAAAACAGATCTGCCAAATCAGCAGTCAATGTAGCCCTGACCAGATAGTCATTGATGATCAAAGCTGCCCCAAATCAACCTCTAATCAGCTCGGTCAACAGCAGAATAGTATGGCCTCTAGAGAGGGTCAAAGTCAACACAAAACAGCTCAGTCAACCCAAACAATCCTTGTCGTAATTTCTGCAGTCAAACAGAAAGTCAATGTTGCAGTCAACCTGGCCAAACTATCACCAATCTCCTCGATTTGCATGCTAAAGAATACGGCCAACAAAGATCGAAGTTCTAGCCCAAAAACAAAAGTCAACATTTGGTCAAAGTTCCCAAGTCAACGCTGGTCAACACTTCCCTAATCACAGAAATTTCGACATCCTGAAATTAGTCGTCTTTTCACACATGCGAAGATGAGAGATCCTCCAAGTTCTACAAACCAATCAAGAGAGGAGAGAGAAGATGATGTGATGAGTTGATGATGTCCAAATGAGAGAAGGATCACTTCTATTTATACATTTAGTTGAGGGTGAGGAGACACATCCATTGGGCTTCATGAGCCTACATTTGACTGAGGCTGACCTTGACAATTTGTCCATTAGAAGAATAAATTCAGAATTCCATTTCTGCTTTGTTAGAATGCGATGATTTTTATATCAAAATTGTACCTCTCCGAATGAGGAATCCAATGCAATAATCATCTCCATCATATGAGATGTCGTAAGGTGGAAGTTGACCCTAGTTGCCAATTTTAGCATTTACAAATTGGCAGCACCTTTATTTCAATCAACTTCTATTTCAAGTACTTTGTCTTCAATCCTTTCATTTCCAAGTACTTTACTTTTCCTTCAAGCACCTATTTGGATTATTGGTACTTGTTTCTTATTGATAATATTTTTACATTGCTTAAATATTTCATTCATTGCTCTTATACATGTTTCTTCATGAATGATATTTGATGCTTATGTACTTGTGAATGCCTTTATTTTGAAGCACGTGTGATGGTTTATCTTCTTAATGGTGAATTGTAAATTGATTTAACTCATATTAACTCCTAACTCCTAGAACTTGTTTAGCACAACACTAATCAAGCCTTTGTTTTATCCTTTAGGGACTACCCCGCCTGACTTCGCTAGGAGTTAGCCTAGACGGAGGAGTTGTGAATTGGGTGACAACCCCAACTTGCAACTTGCCCCCAAGGCCACACCAAGTGGAGTCAGAGACTTTCTCCACGATAATCCCAGGTGTGGATTTAGGTGACAACAGCTGGTAAATATCTTGGGGCTATAGCCCTTCCAGTTGTAGCTGGTAAACTGGAAGTTATACCTTCCCTTGTAATATAAATATATCGTTCATATATATCTTGTGTTCCTTTGATGTGATGTTATTGGTTAATGGTTTTGATACTAAATTGTAAGTAAAAGAGAAATTCTGATTCACCCCACACTCCCCCCGCCCTCCCCCCCATCCCCCCTTTCAGTATTTCCAACAGGCATCTAATTCCTGGTTATTGTGGATTAAGCCAGCCCATGGAATTTTTTTCTTTTCTGGGCTATGCTGGTAGAGGGTGCATGCACAGGCCACCCTTTTTGAATTAAAACCTTGTACAAAATGTTAATATTAATATTCAAAGGAAGCTTTAATTCAAAAAAACATATGACTAGTTTTAAATTTAAGTGAATAGAAACAAGTTCTCCTTTGCCAAAGTTAAAACAGCCCTGCAATAAAACAAAATAACAGAGTGCAAGAACAAAACAAAATACCTGTAGATTGTGTAGGAAATTATTGTGCAAAATGTAGCTGATTTAAGAGGGTCCTCCCATGATGCCAAAAACTGAAGCCATTTTGCGAACTGTATAACAGGTAGAAGTAATTCCTGCAAATACCGTTATACATTATGCATTTAGAAGATGAAGCACCAAAAAGAAACTTGTCTTATTTATTAGGATGATCAAGTTGAATACCAAAAAGTGGTTACTGGAAACCCTTGACACAAATTTTAACATCAATTAATCGTTCCGCTACATGCAGATGTTATTGTCACTGTCGGCATTTCCAATACAAAGCATCCCAAATGTAAAGTAAACAAGCACACTCCTCAACTAGATTTTATTATAATCAATAACATCTGAAGGAGAAGAGGGATCACAATAACTGCGAATGAAAATCACATGAAGTAGCACTAAAAAAGAAGCAGAACACAAATAATAACCGATAATCTAATGGAAAAAAACAAAACAGAATAAAAGAAGGTCTTAGATAAGTTCTCAAAGTGCCCTAGAGAAAGTATACATACTCCAAAATCATCTCCATATGGGCATAACACGCTACACCTTGGCATCCAAACAACATACAACTTAAATGCATTTGAACACATTCTATATCAGAGCACAAACGATTAAAAGAGATGATGGTTTCAAAGGCCTCAACTCAGACAGAAGACAACAAACCTTCATTACAGCTGCATTTGTATCAATACCCTCTACTTTCACTCCATCTATTGTGGCCTGTGCCTCCTCCAGCTTTTTAAAGTTGTTTCTTGATTGCATAACTGCTCTTTCTAAAGGAGTCCACTCACCAACAAGAACTTCACCAACTGGAAGACCCGTTTCATCAGTTGTCCCAGAGCCCTTTGTAAACATGAATCCTAAGTTGGACATTGTAGCCACAGCAGAGGCTGAATAGAGGCCATTTTTTTCTACCTTCTCACTAGAATATCCACCATCATTTTTTGCACTTCCGGCATCCACTGAGGGCAAAAGCTCTGCTAATGCTTCTAAGATCAGATCCCCTCCAGGAAGCTTCTCTGCAAGGTTAAATGTGAGAAGTCTTTCAGGATGAGGTGGTAAAATATGGAATGCTTCCCGAATGGCACGAAGACGTAAAATGCCTAAAACAGCCTTCGAAAGTGCTTCTGCCTGTCCAACACCTTCAAGATGAAATTTTCGGATGAATTGATGCACACACAAAATCTCCTCAATAATAGCCAACCAGTAGTCACGACGTGCATGTCCTGTAAGTTCTGGAAACTCCATAACCACTGGTTCTGGTCTGTGGAATGAACTTTGAAAGTTTAATTATATGGGCAATCTAATATCTGCAAGCATCTAAAGAATCTAGCAGCTAATGAAACGTTCAAGAGCTTCACAACCTATCACCCAACTAAGATAACATACAAGAAATGCCCACGATGAGTCACCTACATAGAAATTGATTTATACAAAACAGCCTTGTCAAACAACCGTGCTCCCCATGGTCCAGTCAGCTCAGGTTTAACAACCTGTTTCAAATCAGCTGATAAATCATATTTTTTGGCCTTATCGTATGATACAATGCCCAATGCTTCAAAATAAAGGGCATGGTCTGTCAGAGTCAACCGTCCTGCAACACAAACAGCATATAATGCAACTAACAAATATATAGAGCTAGAACCTCATTAGAAAGGTCACATGCAAACAGAAAATAAAAAAGCACAAACTCTTGATGGAATGAAAATAAGAGACGCACCAGGCCATGCAGAGATGCCCAAATGCTGGAGAACAGGTTGAGTGGTCACAGTACCCTCAATATCTATGATCATCTCTCCTTTATCTAAACGAAGACTAGAAAGATGAGACGATACTGACTGATTTTTCATGGTTTTGATAGCTCTGTAAAAGAACAAGTATGACAATGTTCACCAAAACTGTTTAATATGTTTATCATCCAGACCAAACTGGCAACTATGAACTTTCAAAGATTAATAAAGAATCGAGATACATCTGGAAATATACTTTTTAATATCAATCATGCTCATGTAAAGTGTTTAACATAAATTGCTAGAGGTGATTGTCCAGCATATTGATTAGCCACAAAGAACAGATTACAAACATGGAACAAAATGACAATGTGCTGCCTGCTTACAAGCAGCAGAGACATATAATAAGGGTTTAAAATGACTGAATAAGAACTCAGTTTTTTACTGATATATTCCAATCTTATATTGATAAAATGATTTTTGTGCTGCCTGCTTACAAGCAGAGATATATAATAAGGGTTTAAAATGACTGAATAAGAACTCAGTTTTTTACTGATATATACCAATCTTATATTGATAAAATGATTTTTGTTACAAGCATATGCAGAAGAGTATGAAAAATCAGTATCGAATTTGATTTATTCAGGGTTAAGATTATTTTTGAATTGTTTGAAATCAATATTCTTAGAGGTAGGTAGTTATATGCACCACTGTTGATAATATCGGCGATATTCGAAAATATCGCGATAATCTGTTTTGAAAATATCTCGATATTTTCAAAATATCGGCAAATATCGCGATATTTCGAAAATATCGGCAAAATATCGGCTATGTTTAAAAATTTGAAAAAAATATTTTTTATGCTTGCCGATATTTGCTGATATTTTCACCGATATTGCCGATAAGATGTTTTCTGGACGCTCGCCGATATTTTACCAATACCGATATTTTCAACACTGATATGCAATGAGGAACCCTAGCAGCCGCTGACAATTTTCTTGGTTTGATCTACCCTCACAAGGCCATGGCAGCCTCTGTTATCAAATCAGGTGTGGCTTCTGGCAGTTTCTTACGGTCTGCACAGGCATTGATCCCCAATTCACACCAGTTTTCCTTTCCGATCAAAGCCAGATGGTACATCCATTTCTCTGTTAATTCTGTTTTTTTCTAAGTTGCACTAAAACGGATATGGGGTTTGAAACGGATACAACAAATTTTCAAAAAATATACGGCAAGGAAATGGCACACACACATATATATAACAAAATAAGAATTTCATATTACTGTTCATCTTTTAGAATCTAGATTCTATATATAAAAAAAATAATCATCATCATGAACTCAACATTCATCATGAATTCAACATAAACAAATCATCATCATCAATTCAACTCTCAGCATAAACATTGTAGATAAATACAAGTAATTGAATAAATAGATAAATAAAATTCTGCTGTTCAAGTTTTTAGTGTTTGAGTGCGCAAATGTAAAATTTGGTGTAAAATCCTCACTGTTGTTGGTCTCATTGCATAGAGTTCACAGTTTTAGAAAATTACATGGTATGCTTTGGATCACCAAGGAGACAAGAGCATCACACTATGATTATTGAAGCATTTTTTCAAGAATTCTGGCAAGCAATCTTGTCTCTTATTCTTTGAAATAATTGCCATATTCAAGCAATGGAGCAACTTAAATTTTACACTTAACTTCATAAGAAAGGCCAGATACTCTAGAGTTTTTAACAGAAAATAAGTTTTGTTTTGAGTTTTGCATGTTGATGGTACTTGTAAGTTACTAACTTAAGAGATTATACAGGCTGAGAAGCTCAGTCTGGACTACATGAATGTTGAGGGTCTGAAGAAAATGAACAAAAATAAGAAACTTGTTAATAAACTTGTGAAGAAGTACCATATATTTCTTGCTTCAGAAGCAATTATTAAACAAATTCCAAGACTCCTTGGACCTGGTCTTAACAAGGCTGGTAAATTTCCCACTCTTGTTCCACACCAATAGCCCTTGGAGGCCAAGGTGAATGAGACAAAAGCAACGGTTAAGTTTCAATTGAAAAAAGACTCTTAAGGGAAGATGGAACATTAGCAAATGCCAAAAACTAATTGGCAGTGAAATTAGAAGAGCCCGCTACGCGTATTTGCCTTTTGGAAAGTTGGAAACTTATCTATGTCATTGGCAGCTGGCCCGCTATGCATATTTGCCGTCCAAATGAGTAACGCAGTCTCCAAGCAGTGACCGCCACCAGTCAGCAGTGACTCCAACTCCAAGTCGGGCATATGAGGGACTGTAACACACGAGTCCAACTCCAACTGTAACGCCTCCTCCAATAACAATTACGGCTTGCCTCCAACTCCAAGTCGTGCTGACGGTCTCACAGTCATATAAAAAATGGCATTGATCGAATGGAATAGGGTTATTAATAGGTTAAGAGGGGTCGGGTTGACTTTTTTCACCTTCCCCCAGAGAAAAAATTTAAAAACGCAAACGGTTCCCAGCATTTGTCTTTTTGTGGGTGGATCCGTTTTCGGAAATGGATCATGATTGGATCACAAAAATCGTGATCTGGTCCAAAAAAATTTAAAACCTCCAAATATGTTTCCAAAACCAGATCTGGAGTTTTCTGAAATTAGATCGGTGATCCGTTTCCGGATTTCCTGAAACAGATCAAAAAACAATTAAAACCTCCAAATACGTTTTTAAGGCGTTTCATCGCGGATCGTGCGCACAGATCGTACCTGTTTCCATTTCAAAAACAGGGAACAACATTTCATGCAAATTGTCCAGACATTTCTTGTAACTTAGGCTTCTTTAAGTTTCTCTAGGTCACTAATCACAATTTCAATTCTTTAGATGTTATTTCTCCCTCTTGTTGGAAGAGGAATGCTCCCATTGGAATATATGACCCAGATTCCATAAGCCAAGTATTCAGGCAGCCACAGTTGATCAGAACACAACTTGGGTTTTTTGTTCTCAATACTTCCCTTGTGAAGTATCCTCCTACCAATCCATAATCGACGCAGGAATTTTGTAGTTTGATTGTGTCCCATTGTCATGATCAATAAATGATTTGGTCCCATAAAAATTGATGAGGTTTAGTCCCATTGTCATGATCAATGAATGATTTTTGGTGCCAAGGTCTGGAATGAACAGTCTGAGATGTGCTGTGTTATTCAAAGTGTCCAAGATTTGGGATAATGTTCAGCAAAGAATACCAGGCAAGTGTTTGAAAGAAAGATGGAAAGCCAAACGTTTGAAGAGAGCTCTAGTCAACATTTATTTGATCACAACTCTGTTTCTGTGGCAGGTTTTCAGATTATGGTAAAGTTACCCACTGGGAAAACCTCACTTTTCTGAATAAATTCTTGTGAATATGAGGTAGCTTTAAAGCAGAAGTTGGACCAATCACAACAGATCCATTTGACTCAGTGGCATCTGATATTTAAGGGTTAACAACTCCAGGATCTATTTCTGTTGTCAGAATACATTATAATCAGAGATTCAACAATTTTTTAGTCTGGCAGTTGCATGGAGTAAGAAACCATGTTGCACCTTCAACTTCAAAACCTATATCATTCAAAAATGTGGTCAGAAACAATCTGCCTTCTTCAGCTGGACTGTTTCCTCCTGTGCCAAGTCCATCACTAGAGAAACTTGAAGAAGCGCCATCACTGGAGATTACACAGGCAGAGATCAAAGAATCCCTGATATTTATGAAGAATCTGAAGTAATTCGTAGATTCAATGGATTCTGGCCTCCTACCTCAGACCTGTAAAAATGGATTCACTTTAACTAGACAAAACACAGCAAGGTATATCTCTGTTCTAAGGCACTTTTGTTGTTCAATTTGCACTTACTGAAGATTACCATAAAGTTTTTAAGAAAGATCCCTCGTTCTGGATTTTGGGGTCCAGCAGTGCTTTCGTTACCCCATGGATTCCTGCATTTCATCCATCCTCTATGGCTCTCAACAAAATGCCTCTCTGTGTGATCGCCACACTTGCCATTATATTTCTGGCATATCTCAGCCTTAATGGGTATTGGAAATCCTTTAGGAGGATATATAAAAACAGATGCTGATAGGGTTGCTTTGGGTTTCCTCACAAATGCCTGCATGTGTCGAGATTGATCTAAGCAAAGGTTTACCAGACTGGATGTTATTAAAAAAAGGACCCTTTTGTTGGACTCAATTATTGGATTGGATTATGAGAACAAAGCATTCCAGTGCCAAATCTGCTCTCAACCAAGCCATCTTCAAGGATTTTGTCCCCAAGCAGGAGTTCACACAAAATGGAAAAAGGATCCTAATCATGACTCAAAATAATAGCACAGATATTTGAGCCATCATCAATGGAGGAAGATGAAGATCAGAATGCAGATCCAATTTATACTTCAGAAAGAGAAAAGGATACTAATGATGATCCTGAAGTTCAGTTGAAGATTTAAATCCTTCCACAGACAGGGAAGAAGCAATGCATACGAAGGATGTCGCTTTGCAAGAGGTAGTGGTTTCAAAATATTAAACATGGGAAACAAGGCATCTACATGAGTATGACAACACTGACCCTGATAAAGAATTGGCTTCGAAGTTGAATTCCAGAAATCAGATTGCTGAATTACAGATAGTCCTGTAGAATCCTGTGCAAGCGGGTGGATTGAGGTCAAAAAGAACAAAGGAGAAAAAGACACAGAACAGTGGAGGACTTGTTCCTTATTAGTTTCTTATACACTTTGTTAGAAGTTATTATCAGGCTGGAAATGCCTTTTACATGCTATTTATGAATATTCTTTTGTAGCTTATGCAGAATGTAACTTCTTCGCTTTATAAGAATGAGAAGTTCTAATTTTTTTGTGATGGAGAGAAAAAGAAAAACTGACGTAAGAAGTCAAAATCCTTTAAAATAATAATAATAAGGGATTCATTCTTTAAACATTTCCTCGCTGCTTACCTTCTCTAAAATCTATATGTGCATTTAATTGAATTTAGGCTTCTGTGATCCATATTCTGAAAATAAAGAAAACTTTCGGTAAAAATCACATCATCAGAGTTTTGTCGGCGCATTTCAAACCATCCAGTGTGGTTCATCGTCAGGACAAGATGAAGAACAAGATCTTGGCATCAAGTTAAATAGATGAAGAGAATGTTTTTAGCTGTTATAATATAATGGTTAGATTTGACTAAATAAATAATATTTTAAT
>APFE030825846.1:60363-103132 GCA_000404065.3 Pinus taeda | reverse complement strand
AGATGTGATGAGATGAGTGATCTAAATGAGGAAGAGTCCTCTTATATTTATACACAACGTTGGTGGGTGAATAGATGCGACTGTTGGGCTTCTGAGCCTACATGAGTTGTAGGTCGGCTTGATAATAATTCCATAATCAAAATAAATTCATATCTCCATGAATACTTATCGGAATCAGATGATCTTTATATCAATCCTACACCTCTCAACGAGAGGAATCTAATGAACATATTATCAGCCATGAATAAGATGACCCACATGAAGTTTTGCCCTAGTTTCCAATTTTAACAATATTCCAACCTAAATTGTTATAGTAGGAGAAAAGAATATATATTGTTTTCCAATGTATTCCCGAATAGATATGGCCCTTCACAAGCTATTTGGTATAGTTAATTGATAATGTAATGTTCCAAAATAGGAAAAATAATGATATGAAACAAATAACAATTTTACCACAGAAATTTCAAAATTATTAGAAAACACCCATAACTATCAGAAATATGGAAGGAATGCACCTGGGCTTTCCTCAAAGGCAAGCGAAGCAAAGCCCAGGTGAAGAAATTGTTGATTTCTGGTAGCATCAGATGTGTTGTAAGTCTCAAATGTTGCAGGGAGGCTTGGGAACATGTATTCCAAAGAACCCAGAAAGCGTTTTGGGAAATTCCACCTGAAGATAGTTTTATTAAAATAATTAATTATTTTTAAAGGGAACCTAGGTCTAAACTTAGGAAAATAAAATAATTAAAAGGTATTAATATAAGTTGTGGGTGTAACTTCTAGAAGAAGACGAGGATCAAGCAGAAATGATCTTAGCCATTGATTAGCTTCTAATCTGGGTTGTTGAATGTCAACGAGAAGATTATTAAGTAGGTTGAGGGTCATCTGGAAAGACACACAGAGAGTTCAAAAGTTCAATTTTCTGAAGTAGCGCAGAGGTGCTGCCGGGAAAATTTCGATAGTGAGCTTTTGCAGTGAGGGGCAAGGAGAGTTCGGTTAGAGTATCTTCTGCAAAGCCCATGATATGTAGCAGAGAGGTAAAGAGACACCAGGAGGAGGCAACGCAGACCCAGGAGGGGTTGACGCTAGGCCAGAAGGGCCCATGCAGTGCTTGACGCAGAGCCAGAAGGGCTCCACAGAAGAAACACGGTCTTCCAGCCAAGAGGGTTGACGTCTGAGCTGGGAGGGTTGACGTCTGAGCTCCAGGAAGCAAGTAGATCCAACGCAGAGCTGACGAAGAGCTTTTGAGGCTGACGCAAGGCCAGCGTAGAGATAGTCGAGAACACTTGGTTCAGCTATCGGATCAGCCAAGACTTGCCAGGTAGAGTGAGGTAATCTCACTAAGTTTTTCCGTTAGTTTATTTCTCTATAACTGGATTGCTAGAAGGGCATCCAGAGTTGTATTCAAAAACTATTACTTAATAATATAAAACCCTCAGAGTTGTTGCACCGATTTTCCCGCAATGGGTTTTTGTCCAAAAAATATTGTGTCACGTGTGTGTAGTTTTCTCTATTGTTTTGTTCTTGTTTTGGGCAAATTAATTAATTAAGTGAAGGCAGCAGTTGTATTAGCTTAGATATTTGTTGTAGGAAGCAGTAGATAATTTGTTTCAGAAATTAACAGATAGGAGAAGTTTAACCAGTTGTTGCAGTAGTTGATTCGGGTTGGATTCTTGAATTTTTGCAGCAATGACAACCTAGAGCTACAATCAACTGACCCACTGTTGCACTGTGCAGTCCCCAGCAATTTTGCACTGTCTGCTGCAAAGAAATGGCTGAAAACCCCACCTCCAGTACTCTAAAAATTCTGCAAATTTATTTCTAGGCTCCTCAAGCAAAATCCACAAAAACCTAGAAATGGTTCGGACTGATTTTGACCTCCCAAAATCGACCCCCAAAAAGGCACTGCACAATCCCCAACAATTCTACATTGTCTGCTGCAAAGATATGGCTGAAAAACCCACCTCCGGTGCTCAAAAAATCCTGCAAAATTATTTCGGATGTCCTTGTCAAAAACCCAGAAATGGCTTGCCCCGATTTTAACCTTCCAAAATCGACCCCCAAAAGCCCTACGCTTTCCAATCGTTGTTGAAGCATGTTGTTTGTCAAACCACTAACAAAATCCTCCCTAAACACTCCTGAAATGTAGCGATCACCTCCACCAATACTTCCCTTATTTCTCCCGGCAAGCAATAGCCCCAATGGCTGAAACTCTATCTCTCATGTATGCCCAGTTTCTCTCTTCTATGTTGGCCACAGAGTCTGCAAAATCACTCCTGAATATTGTTGCCACTTCTAGCCCTCAAAATCACCCAATAGCCAACAAATCTATTGAGCCTTCTTCTCCTAATTTCTCCCGGCAACAGCCCTCATGAAGAATGTTGCAATGGCCACACTAGATCCACCACTACATCCTCCAAAAATACGCATTGTTGGGGCGAACTGAATACAAATGTTGGAAATCTCTCTACAAATCTCCTCCAAATGATAATGGATGAACCTCTCTAGGCTGGCACTCCAAGTCCCCTAAAGAAAGGGCGAATTCTCTGCTTGGAAAACTCTTGTTAAACAGCTAGTGACCCGGCTAAAAAGCTCGAGCCACAGAATCAAATTCAATATGCCAAGAATGTCAAATGAAGCAATGTTCCACCAAGACTCTAGTGCGGGGATACGCGGGTGCGGGGAGACGCACAAGGGGGACATGTGGGAGTACCCTCAAATTTTAGAGAAATTTTTGGGGGTGCGGGGAGACGTCGAGGTATAATATATATATATATATATAAATATATATATTATAAATTCAAGTTCATATTCATTGTCCATTGTTCAATAATGAAAGCATAAAAATATTAAATAGACAATGAATCATTGATCCACCCTCATCATTCATTTTGATACATACATCATTCATATGACATACTCAAGTCTCATTATTGAATTATTCATACATACCATGAGATTCGATAAAAAAATATATCAAAAAAATCAATAATGTAATATTCAAATACATTGATCCATATCATTCATCATTCAATGATTCATAATTCTACAATCTACATTGATTTAAAAATTAAATTCAATATTCATCATTCATCATTTAGTTTTACTTTGTCTATGGTTTCATCCATTATTGTGCCTACATACCCAAATCTTCTATGATCTTACTGGTTACCCCAAGTTGGGCCAAGATCATGCTCGGATACCACTGTAATGTTCCAAACTAGGAAAAACAGTGATATGCAACATTACCACATAAATTTCAAAACTATTAGAAAACGCCCAGAACTATCGAAATATGGAAGCAGCTGAGATATTTTATTATAAACCAGTGCAAGAGTACAAAATATAGAAGGAATGCACCTGGCTTGCCTCGAAGGCAAGCGGAGCAAAATCCCAAGTGAAGCAATGACAACCCGAAGCTACAACCAATTGACCCACTGCTGCACTGCATAGTCCCCAGCAATTTTGCATTGTTTGCTGCAAAGATATGGCTAAAAACCCCACCTCTGTTGCTCAGAAAATTCTGAAAATTTATATCCATGCTTCTCAGGCAAAACCCACAAAAACCCATAAATGGTTTGACCTGATTTTGACCTCCAAAAATCGACCCCCAAAAAGGCACTGCGCATTCCCCAACAATTATGCATTATCTGCTGCAAAGATATGGGTGAAAACCCCACCTCCGGTGCTCAAAAAAATTTGCAAAATTATTTCTAAGGTTCTTGTCAAAAATCCAAAATGGTTTGGCCTGGTTTTGACCTTCCAAAATCGATCCCCAAAAGCAATCGTTGTTGAAGCACGTTGTCTATCAAACCACCAGCAAAATCTTCCCAAGACACTCCTGAAATGTAGCAATCAACTCCACCAATACTTCCCTTATTTCTCCCAGCAAGCAATAGCCCCAATGGTTGAAACTCTATCTCCCATGTATGCCCAGTTTCTCTCTTTTGTGCTAACCATAGAGTTTGCAAAATCACTCTTGAATATTGTTGTCACTTCCAACCCTCAAACTCACCCAATAGCCAACAAATCTATTGAGCCTTCTTCTTCTCATTTTTCTCGGCAATAGCCTTCTGGAAGAATGCTACAATGGCCACACTAGATCCACTAATGCGTCCTCCAGAAATACGCACTGTTGGGTCGAACTGAATACAAATGTTGGAAGTCTCTCTACAAATCTCCTCCGGATGATAATGGATGAACCTCTCTAGAGTGGCACTCAAAGTCCCCCGAAGAAAGGGTGAGTTCTCTGCTTGGAAAATTCTTGCTAAACAGCAAGTGATCCGGCTAAACAGCTCGAGCAACAGAATCAAATTCAATCAGCCAAGAATGCAAAATGAAGTGTGATACCTTCCTTTTATAACTTTTGTGGAGCCTTTCTTCCTGCCTTTTCTTCCCTCTCATGCATTTCGAATCATTGACTTAGGGAGTGCTGGTATTTCTTATGTGGGTGGTCCCCACATATCATTAACAAAACAAAATTAAATTAAATTAACTTGCCTCTAACTCCTAAGTTTTCTATCAAAAATCAAATGGGTCCCGACTTCACCAAAATTGGCCCCCAAAATGTAGAAATAAATCCTATTCCAAAATAATTTATGAAGGGACATTACAGATAACTATTATTATTGTTATTATTATCAATTATTCAATATATATTTACCCAATTTTGTTCCTGGTGTGCTTGAATGACAGTATTGGATAATATCATAATACATATTTCTTGGTCAAAAACCTTCCGTTCATAGATTTTCTTTGATTTACTATTTGAGAGCAGATGATAGTCAGCTTAGGTCTCCCAGTCATCCTCAACTAGCTTTATTAATTCACATCAACTACATTAGTCTTGCTAGCTATTTAAAATTTTAAAGCCCATGTCTGTAGCTTCCTCGTTGAAAAATTTAAGCCTTCAGATTCCTAGTCATTCTTATTCTGCCTGCTGCTTCTTCCTTTGCCATCTTAGTTTGGTCACCCATTCACCAACAAAAATAGCAATAAATGCATTGATTCATTGTGATCAGCCATATGAAACAATTTTAGTCTTGAAGCTGTATCCATGATACAATGTTGATAATTAGTTATATTAAACTATGTTCGAACCAGTTTCAGGGGCTGGGGAGCAGGGAGTGTGGCTGCGAGAAGATGCACAAGGGGGACGTGTTGTAGCACCACCAAATTCTAGCAAAATTCAGGAGTGGCGGGGGACATCAGGGTCCCTAGCATAGGAATCTGTCTCTAAAATTATAAAATAAAATTATAAAAATCCTAACAATAACAATTCATCACATGCAGATGCATCATTGTGCAATTGTGGAAATGCTATAATCCTACCAATCTTGAAATACTGAAAATTGGTAAACCATAAGTGTATTTAATTCTGAATGGAATGTGAAATTCTACTTTCTCCCTATGAAGTCTAATGAGGTTGGAACCACTGTCAAATATCCTGAAACAATTAATGGTAATGTTAAAAATTTAAGTAAAAGGATACCTTTTCTATCCCTTAAAGCTCTATCCCTCAAAGGACTTCTCAAAGCTCTATCCCTGATTTTTTTATCTTCATAGGTTCTTAGAAAAAAAGCTAGGGGGAGCACCTAGGCATCCCCTTTTGGGGGAGGGTTGGCATTCAGACATTACCCTTTTGGGGAAATATTTGCCCATGCATTTCCCCAAGTTTCCTTGTAACGAATATAATTATAATAAAATAAACATAATTAAATGAAAAGATCTGTCTTATCAAAAAGATATGCCCCTTAGCATGAAACAGCACCCCACCTAGGTATTTATAACAGGGGGCCTCATTGTATCCCATCATATCATATTTTCATACATTATTCAATATATTATTTTAACCTCAATGGATTACTTAAGATTCCAAATATTTTGGATATCTTATTCATGAGCCAAGTTTGGTTATCACATTTCGTATCTGAGCAAGGTTGATCATAGCCTTTGGCCATCAGACGTTGTTCAAAAATTTTGTTTCCCTAGGCCAAACTTACAATGTTCTCAGATTTCTCTAAGTGCTTTCAGGGCTTTGGCCAAAAGCCACACTCCAAATATCTCAATATGATGTATTTTAATCCATCTTGCACAAAATAGCAGACCCCATAATGCCATAGCTTCAGCTCTTGTATTTGAACCAGCACCACCTGACCAACTGAAATGATAGTACGTACCTGGACATCTAACAATATAACCACCACAACCGCAGGCATTGTGATCAGCTGCTCCATCAAAAAAACCAACAGGAAGCTTTCTCCAAACATCCACCTGTAGGACATTTCTCGGTCTTTGATGTTTTATGTCCAGCCCAATTTCCATATAGTAAGTACTGATTTTCATAGACATACCAATAATATCTGGCTTTTTGTCTTTGAATATACAAGCATTCCTGCAGCGCCATATTCCCCACATGATGTAAAAAGGGAGAGTCCTGAACTTCCTATATTCCTGCATCCATCCCCTCAATCATAAATCCATCAAAGTATGATCCCAAGATGCCTGAATCTAATAATTTTTGTACTCCTGTCCAGAGAGAAATAGAGAAAGGACAACATAAATACAAGTGTCCCACATCTTCCAGAGCTTATTGGCATAAAATCATCTACCTGGCCGGTGACATCCCAGTCAACGTAGGTTGTCCCACGTAAGAAATTTATCTCTCCAGACAAGACACCAGAAACACTTTAGTTTGGTCAGAAAGTTCCAGGCCCATATTTTATAAAACCAGCCATATTCGCCATTGCACTGCTGTGGACTAGAAATAAACCTGTAAGGATCCTTTACCTGGATCTGACCCTGGATCATCTTCCAGTCCCATGTATACACATCCTCGTTCTCATTTAAAGAAATACCTGCCAAAATAATATTATTAATATAATTGTCCCATATACCTGCCAGATCCCCAAATAGACCCAGATCTTTTGCACGAAGATAATTAGGATTAATGTTAAGAGGATCTACAGACATCTGAATCTGGTTTTAGTATATACCCAAATTTCGAATGTGTTGAATGAGATGGATGGGTAATATGTGGGTACCATTAAAACCCATAATTGGGTCCAGCCCAATCTCCACGTTTGAACCCATACCAATCTACCACCAGAAATTGCCAATGAGCCATTGTCTAATTCTCATCATGCCACGCCAAATATATGAGGCCGAAGAAGGTGATCTGGCACCACCTTTGACTGAAGCCTCTGGGGATAAACTTTTTACATATTTTTCCCTAATGATATCCTGCCAGGTGCCTGATCCTGTCAAGGCCCTCCGCAGACTTTTAACCCCTAATGCCCAGCCAAATCTTTCAGTATCCAGCATGCCCCAACCCCCCTCCATCGTGGGCTTAGCAATGTCCTCCAACTTAGCAAGATGCAATTTCTTATTCCCATATGAACCAGACCAAAGAAAATTTGCGATGATTGCGTTAATCTTTTTGATGACGGACCGTGGAAGGATGTATAAATGCATCCAATATACAGCAATGCTTTGAAAGACTGATTGAACTAAAATCAGTCTGCCACCAACCGTTAGCCATTTATGTCTCCATAATTGTAGTCTGCGCTCAAATTTTTCAATCAGCCAAGCCAATCATTGATTCCATAGTTATTTGACTTTAGCCTGAAGCCAGGTACTTGAAACCTTCCCCCAACAGGACCACGTTAACCTTGAAGGCTTCTGCAATCGCAGAAGTGCACTCATTATGCATATAGCTGGCTGCTGCATCAATCAGGATGGATTTAGATGGATTCATAAAAAGGCCAGAAGCATTGCTAAATGAGTTGATAATCTGTAATAAATGAGACCATTCATCAACCAATGTGTTGCCCAGGATAAGGACATCATCCACAAAAAGTAACTGAAGAATAGTTGTGTTTTTTGTAACTTGGATACTAGAAAATTTACCCATCTGATGAGCCTTTTCAATGCTTGTACATAACCCATCGATGACAAGTAAACATAACAGCAGACATAAGGAGCATCCCTGCCTTAATCCCCTAGTTGCTCTGAAGAATTTCGTGGACAATCCATTGATCAAAATGGCAAAATTTGTAGAGTTGATACACGCCATGATCCACTCTACATTCTGTACTTGCTTATCCATAGGAGGACACAAATGGCCCACATGTTGAACAGAATATGTGGTAATCCTGATAGTGAATTATGTTGGGTTACTATATTCACTTGTGTTTGATCGTATATATTGTATCCTAAAAATTTGGAGGATTGTCCCATCCTTTGCTAATGTTTAAAAAACACTGATAAAAAGTAGTCCAGAACAGATATTCCTTGGTCTTACAAGGAACCACCCATTAGCATGTAGCACTGATAGAAGGCTGCAAATTGCTTGATCTTAGTCTCTACCATTGTCTCTGGCACTGTCTCCATGCTTCAGTATTGTATGCAATGTCAAAGATTCAAAGTAAGTATGCTTTCGATAGGCTCATAGGTACTACAGAGTGGCAATTGATAAATCATATACCCAATGTAAATCTAAAGGGTCCTTGTTGATGAAAGATGCAAGATGCAAAAAACATCTATAATTCCTTATTCTAAACTCATTGCAGCCTAAACTGCAATAAGGTGGTTGTACACTTGGATCCCTGTACCAATATTATTTGTTGCTTTGAGCCTATTCCTAATGATTTTCCTAATCTCCTAAAAAATAGGGTTTCATACTCTTTTGAAGCATTAGGGATTCACCATCATTTATTTCATTTCCTATATTCTAGGGATTCTATTTTTTGAACCGTCTATTTTTTATAGTTTTATTTTTAAAATGTAGTTGACTACTGGACTAGTGATTATTCATCAATGAGCTATTTGCCTTCATTGATGTGTTGAGTTCTTTCATTAGAGAGAATAAACTCTCTCCTAGTCCACCCCCCTCCTCATGCATCATGCACCTCAACTAAAAAAAACCTCAAATCTATTCAAGAGCACTTGAAGCATATCAATCAGGTGGCCCTCTTCATATAATTATTTCATCAGTTTAGAAGAGGTAATTGAGAGTCTTGACTTCTTCATTATCTATTGTTCACATCCCTCCGCCACTTGGACGTTTGAGATGAGAACACAGTGGGTGTGAGTGTGAGTCGACTTGAGAGAACTCAAGAGAGTGAAGCACCTACCCCTCTAGGCAAGGTTACTGAGAACATCCTCCCAAGTGTTGCTCCAACCCAGAACTACACTCTTCGTAGGAGTATCCATTGTGCACCCTCTGAACACACATCGAGCCCTTTTGGCACACTCCCTACTATTGTTGGACGTAATAGTCCCAAACCGCAAAACTACACTCCCTAGGCACTCCCTCCCACACTCCCCTTGCACTCCCTCAAAAAAGGAAGAAAAAGGCATGTTACCCAATGGGTAACACAAAAGGAGAAAAATTATCTCTTACATTTGACAGCCATCAGATCAGCCAGACAACCACCATTAGATGATGATATGCTATGTGCCTCCTCCACTTGCATCAAACATGTGCTTCTCACCCATCTGACATTAGCACTTGGACGAAGGTGTGCTACCACCTTGATCATTTTACAATTGGGTGCTTATAGTTGTTTGTTTGGGGCATTTAGTATGGATTATGGAGTGATTTCGAAGATTGACCGACCTTGACCGTATTCTTGTTCTCTCACCTTACCAGGGGGGTTAATCTTTGACCCTAGTCCACTGGGACCTCACTTAAGGCCCTTTGGATTATAGGAGGGGCACTACCTAGAAAGCCATGATAGAGATAGTGTGTTCCAGTTTCCTTATATCATACTTAAACACCTTTCATCCTACACTACAAGCCCCGTGTCTCAACTCCATTTTTTGGCTACAACTTGTCATTGGTTCTTGGGGACTTGGCAATCACATGTTCACATCAAAGTTACATTTATCGTTATCGGCAATTTATCATTGCGGGTCTAAAATTTAAATTATCAGCAATCTTGGGGAAAATATTGGAAATTATCAATAAACTTTAAAAAAATACAAAAATAATCATTTTTCATTTTTTTATTCTTGTAAATCAGCATTAACATCAAACAAACACATTATCACACAAATATGAAAATAAAACTATAATATGAAATGTATAAGATGTCAAGTGGTACATCAATCATCGATAGTAGATACTGAAATATGATATTTGTCCTCAGTCATAAGTCCTGAGAAGATAATAATTAATACAAAATCAAATTAGAACAAAAATAAATGTATCTTATGAGATGATCGTCATGAGGTATCTAAACACTATAATGATAATCCAATAATAATAATGCGGCGATGCACTAAGAAGGTGTGGCCAAGAACTAAGTTTTCCTCGCCCTTGAGAAGCTTGTGGTTCCCATGCAATTCCTTGGTTCCTCCTAATCTCTCTTTCTAGCAATATCAACAATTGAGTTCTTTGGAATAAGGACAATGTTTGGGATAGATATAGGGAAAATATCCTCTTCGTGCCCTGGGATTTTGGCAAGGTGGCATTTCAAGCAGGTGATTTTGCCAAACATTTCCATTCCACATAGCTTGCAACTCATCTTTTTTCTATTATCACCCTCATAAGGCTCACCATACTCCCACATTTGGTCCAACGGCATTTCCATTTTGTAGAGCTTTCATTAATTTTTTATGTTTTGGACCTACGACACAAAACAAATGTGGAAATTCAAAAAAGGGTAAGGGGAAGACACTAAATTTATAGTATGTACTAATCTTGGAAAACAAAGAAAAGGAAGGCAATTTTTTTTTACATAACTAGAAATATGATATGGTATACTAGAGTAAATCTCCACTCCTAAAATGCTCAATTGATGGCAAAGAAAACTATGGATTTTACCTTGTTTGCTTGATGAAAAATGGTCACAAGACTTACACAACCCTTAAAGCTCAATCGTAGCACAAGAAAAAACGAAAATGACCCTAAAGAAACCCAAACCGGAACTTTATATCGCCTTTCTAGCAACACGGCAATAATTTTTTTAACTCTTGATAATTTCAGGCAATTATATCAGCAAGTGTGGTTTTGGCGATAATATTGTGATAATTCCCATATTATAGCGATGTGTGCAACACTGGTTCACATACCTTAAGTAAGAACCAAAAACTTGCCCTCGAAGGTTGATGCAATTAAAAGAAAAGGAAAATGCATATCATGGCCACAACAAAGCAAAGAAAGAAAAGTCAAAATGCAAAAGATGGTCGGGTCATAAGAATTAGCACATGGGAAAAACCCTAGCATGAACTCTACCTACCTCATATGGCCATCACTCGGTTCCTAAGCACATGTGCTCCATTACATCAAACAAGGAACCCTTGCATGTCCCAACCTTAATGAGCGATAAATTTACACATCTCAAAGGGGTAATAAAACTGCTACATCATACAAAGCAAGCTCTAACCCTTGAGCCAAAAGCGACAATACAAGGAACAATCAAGAAGTAAAAGGCGAACAAGAGGGGTGGAAAAACCAAGGCCAAGCAACTAACTCATGCATCAACGAATGCTCCCTCCTCACATATGTACACTCAAGATGTGGACACCCCCATCAGTGGGTCCTTTGACCATGGCACTTGGCCATGTAGTTTTCTCCCCTACAATACCACATTATTATTATTCACTAACACCTATCAATTGAAGGGTGGACCAGGGAACAGTTACTACATTATAGGGTTCAGAAGGAAATCATAGAAAAAGACAAGGGGGAAGAGAGAGAGACATCTTGGGTGTTCCCATAGAGACTATTCCTGGGTGATATTAGCTTTGCTCTTGTGTGATGCTAGGTTATGTGCTATGAATGTAAACCCTAAATAAGAACATGATGATGGCTATTTATTGCTCTCATTGTTGCGCTAGGGTTTCCACCCTAGTAGAAGACATGGAACGCAGAATTAACACCATGCATTTTTTTGGAGACTTGTTCTTGTGAGGTTAGGGCAAGATCACGAAGAGACTAGTTTGATAGGTCTTGACCTTGGTATGATGTCTTTCATAGAAGAAGACTCGATCATTGTTATCCTCAATCATCCGTGGAGGTCTTGGTGCTTATGTTAATACAAGAGTTCAAGACCTAAGGTTTGAATGCTCAAATACTAGAATGGACATATAGATTTGGAGGCTAGTGCCAGAGTTTTCTTGCCATGTAATTGTATGATGCAACATGGCTAGGGTTTGCAAACCCTACAAAAGGCAGTAGTACTAATGTAGATAGCTTGTGTGATACAAGGTTGCCGTATGTAAGAGGATCTTTGGTGGAGTGACAAACTTTGGTAAGAAGTGAATCCTAATTAGGAGTTGGTCACTAGGGTTTCTAATGGTTTCCTTAGCTAGGGTTTAGGGAGCTTGAGTTGTACCAACATTGTGATCTTGTGGTATGTACTTGTACTTTATCTTTTATATATACATATACATATACATATACTATATATTTTCCTTGAAGAAATGTCATTATATTCCACAAGGAATATACAAGTTTCAGTCCTCGCAACAAGGCTCAAATCCATTACAAGGATATACTCATTATGAGGTCAACATGTCACATGTGGGAATCAAACCAAAGTGGAGAGGGTAACAACATTTCTCCCAACCACCCAAGATACATCCAATTGACATCTCTCTCTCTCTCTCTCTCGATATAAATTAATATATATATATATATATATATATTAAATTTCCAACATGTCCAAATATTGTGTACTTGCAGAATTCATTTTCAACTTATGTTATCTTCTTATTTGAGTAGATTTGAGCCCTTCTTGCTCATGCTGATTTGACATTATATAGAACTGAATTTGTCAAGCAATTTAACGCATATCCAGAAGATAAAGGAACAGATTTTCTGTTGTTATAATCTGCTGTAACAAGTCATTTGAGATCAACTATATGCTTTGAAAAGTATGCCCTAAGAGTTGTAGAATTTGGTATTGAAATACACTCACATGGTATTTATTCACTTGGGCTACTGGATGACATTGGATTGAAGGAAGTGAAATATTACTGCAACAATTTAATATTTCAAATTGTTGATTTTCCACGATCTTGGATCTAGCATAGAATCTTAAAATCTCTGAAGCTACCAAACCAAGAATCTCAACGATACTACTTTGCACAACGGAATATAAACAACACAAAATATAAATCACACATGCACAAAATATAGACAACTTTTTACATTTTTCAACCCAACTTGTTACTAACATGACTAATTGTGCAACATATAATACAACAGTCTAGGGCTCCCATACCAGGGATAATGGCCATCATACATCCACTGATACAAGATACAAAACTAGCGCTTGGTGTCAGTGCATCGATGACCAATCAGCCCTCAACAAGATACTCTAACCATCTGGCTGATGAAGTCGACTCTCTCAGCTCCCCTTGGTCACACCCTATACCTGCCTAGTTCTTCGACTCCCGATCTGCAGCTCCTACCTCTATCAATGCTCCAAGTCCATCTAGCCACTGAACCTCGGCTGTCAATTTGCTCTCTAGTTGTGCCTTAGTCCATCAAGGCCACAACACATCGAGACTCTTGTCGAGTTGTTCACAACTCCGTTTGTGAACAACTCTAAATCTGCCCACTTCTACTCCTCAACTACTCAAGGACTTCAACCCACTATGGTCTGCTTGCGCTGCTCCAATGAAGACCAACATAGGGCAACAGAGGGCTACCACCTATCACTACAAGATGTCCATATCCCACAATGAACACGAGCTAGGAGGATCGCCCATCATTTGTTGTAGAAGTCCTTCTCCACACATAAGTCTCGGGCTCCACAACTACTCTGGTTCGTCAATCCTTGAGCTCAACAACTGCCTCTCTAGAAACTACCTTTGTCCATCAAGGTGTTGCTCACCGGGATCCAACTTGGACACTATCACGTTGTCCTCCAACAAACCATAAATGCCCAATCCACGTTCACACTAGGTACACTCTCACACTGCCCTCCAAAAGTCCACGAGTGACCAAGTCCACGTTGTAGCATATGCACCTCGTTAGGGCATCCTCACACCTAAGAGACCCTTACACACGGTTTCCAACAAACTTCTCATCAAATGCACTTTGCTTCTGCAATAGAGGGGTTATTGCAAAAATCTAGGCAAAGTCAAGTCTCCTCACTTCCCTTCGTTGCTCCTAATGGCAAGTCTGCCCCTTATCCTTAGGCTTTGCAGCGCTCTCCTCAAGTTGTTATAGACTCGTCCTAGCATTGCCAAGCTATAGGTGCCTACGGCTCTATTGGAGGTCTATCCACACCTTACACATCATGAAAACTGCCCAGAATTCATTCAATCTGCACATGCAGAACTCGACTCTTCAAAAAATATTTTGCCCTCAAATCCATGAACAAATCAAACCTCAAGTCTCGGCCTGGTTAGGGCATACAAGGTATGCATAAACTCAGATTTTCTCCACCCAACAGGCCTTCTTTCCTTGTGTTCTCGTTGGAGATGCCTGCGGCCTTGTTTAGGGAGCCTAATAGCCTACTCGGCCTCCCTAAACAGGCCTTCTACCCACCTGCACTTGCAACACAGCACTACGGCCTGCAACAGAGAAAATACCCACAAATTTTATGCCCAACACACCTTTAACCTACTCTCATTTAGACCCTCTCTTCCTCGCTAGTTGCATCTGCCTAAAACCATCCCAACAGTCACAAGAATGACCTCATTCTCCTCTTCATTGGTTCTCCTAGGGCTGCGGCTCCTTGAGGTATACTTTGGCCCCCTTCCTCCTTAAACGAGTTCCTTTCTATGCTCCTTAAGGTGTCTCTATAACCTCCACAACACCTCTTATTTATACACTAACAAGAGGCCTTCTCCAACGTTATCTAAGGGCTTGAATAGCGGTCACAAGTCATTTTTTACACCAATCCGACCTTGACACTTCATGTATAAACCCATTAAATAACTTCAAAAAACCATAACTCCATTTCTACAACTCGGAATTGGATGATTCTCGTTGCGTTAGAATCGTCTCGCCGAGAGCTATCATCCTCATCCCTCACATGTCGAAATGTGCTCACGATTTTGGCCCAAATCCCGATGGGTGCAAAAACCCATGCTTGGGTTCCAAGCCCACAAGCCTACTTGTGGTGCTTTGCCCTACAATCCCTGAACACTAGGGCTTGGAGTACCTCCCAAGCTACACAAAAAAATCAACACTCCCTCTTAGCGAGGGAGGTACTTCCAAGACTGGGAAGTAACCATCATCATCTCCGGCAACACTAGCCCATCTACCATCCATCACTGCAGCATACCCTGTAGAATGAATCTGACAATCTCGATAGTGTCTCTGCCTCGTCACATCTGAACCTGAAGATCCCAAACCTCCATAGGGTTGCTCCCTCTGAGGCTAGACTCCCTCTGAGCCTACACGATCTCCACTAGCTCAGTCCTACAAGCACTAATCCTCCTGGATCAAATACCACACGAGCAAATCCCACCAATCTCAGATATGCAACATCACGATCTGATGAAGACTCTAGCCTGCCAACCTGTCGACCATCACATGAAGCCATCTTGATCAACCTGATCTCGTCCATGCCACAGAAACCCTCAAGCTGTCCAAACCATCCATGACAAGACATAGGGAGTCCAAGATCTACAAACCACCACACAACATACTGAAGTGCAAAGGGTTCACCATCGATCCCCCAGAACTCCCAACCCATCTCAATGTAGTCCATCGACACCACATCTCCACGTCTTCAGTTGAACCCTCAGCTCCAGATCTAGGCACCTACAACTCCCTCCGAGTTGCTTCGTTGTGCACACTCTGATTCACAATTCCTCAAAGTAGCTCAAATACGCTCTTATACCATGTTGATTTTCAATTTTTCCACGATCTTGGGTTTAGGATAGAATCTTAAGATCTCTGATGCTACCAAACCAAGAATCTCAATGATACTATGGTGCACAGCAGAACATAAATAGCAGTAAATCACACATGGATAGAATATAGACAGCTTTTTACATTTTTCAACCCAACTTCATTATATTAAACAACATATAATACAACAGTCTAGGGCTCCCATGCCAGGGATAATGGACCTCATACATCCATTGATAAATGATACAAAACTGGGGCTTGGTGTCAGTACATCGATGACAAATCTGCCCTCAACAAGATACTCTAACCATCTGGCTAATGAAGTCGACACTCTCATAGCTTGCCTCAGTCGTACCTTGTACCTGCCCGGTTCTTCGACTCCCGATCTGCAACTCCTGCCTCTACCAATGCTCCAAGTCCATTTGGCCACTGAACCTCGACTGTCAATCTGCTCTCTAGTTGTGCCTTAGTCCATCAAGGCCACAACACATCGAGACTCTTGTCGAGTTGTTCACAACTCCATTTGTGAACAACTCTCAATCTGCCCACTTTTTCTCCTAAGCTACTCAAGGACTTCAGCCCACTATGGTCTTCCTGCTTTGCTCCAAAGAAGACCAACATAGGGCACGGAGGGTTGCCACCTATCACTGCAAGATGTCCATCTCCCACAATGAACACGGGCTAGGAGGACTGCCCATCATCTAATGTAGAATTCCATCTCCACACACAAGTTTCAGGCTCAACAGCTGCTCCTCTGGTTTGTCAACCCTTGAGCTCAACAATTGCCTCTCTCGCAACTACCTTTGTCCATCAATGTGTTGCTTACCGAGCTCCAACTTGGACACTATCACGTTGTTCTCCAACAGACCATAAATGTCCAATCCACATTCACACTAGGTCCACTCTCACGCTACTCTCCAACAATCCACGAGTGACCAAGTTCACGTTGTAGCATTTGCACCTAGTTAGGGCATCCTCACACCTAGGAGACCCTTACACACAGCTGCCAACTTCCCTTTGCTTCTGCAATAGAGGAGCTATTAAACAAATCTAAGCTTTGTTATAACATCTGCTCACTGATTAGGGCATCCAACAGTCCATCTCAGCCCTAACTCCTAGTTGCTACAGTCCTCCAAATCTATTCCTCTCCTAGGACACCTGTCAAACCAACATCCAAGAGACCAACTAAGACTCCTAGGGTTGTTTTCCTCTTGCCTAGGGATTTGTTCTTCCTATTGTAGCAACTGTCGTCTAAGAAACCCTTGCATCTCGCTGCCACAATCATCCAATAAGTGTCCAACCTAAACACTACATCCCTAGCATCAAACTCATCATTAGTACATACCTCTAAGACTGGTGTGATATTGTTGTAGGCTTCTAGTTAGGGTTAACTATAAATCATGTCAACCCTGTTCCATGCTCCAGCAAGCCTTCCTACAGTTGCGGCATCCCTCCAATAGGTTTCACTTCCCTTCACTTTTCCTAATGGCAAGTCTGCACCTGATCTCTAGGATTTCCAACCCTCTCCTCAAGCTGCTACAGACTCGGCCTAGTACTACCAATCTACAGGTGCCTATGGCTCTATTAGAGGTCTATCCACACCTTACACATCATGAAAACTACCCAATATTCGTTCAATCTGCACATGGAGAACTTGGCTCCTCAAACAATGATTTTGCCCTCAAATCCATGTACAAATCAAACCTCAAATCTCGGCCTGGTTAGGGCATACAAGGTTTGCATAAACTCATATCTTCTCCACCCTACAGGCCTCCTTTCCTTGCGTTCTTGCTGGAGATGCCTGCGACCTTGTTTAGGGAGCCTAGTAGCCTACTCGGCCTCCCTAAACGGGCCTTCTACCCACCTGCACTTGCAACACAGCACTACAGCATGCAACAAAGAAAATACCCACAAATTTTATGCCCAAGACACCTTTCACCTACTCAGCCTAGTCTCATGCAGACCCTCTCTTCCTCGTTGGTTGCATCTACCCAAAACCATCCCAGCAGTCACAAGAGTGACCTCATTCTCCTCTTCGCTGGTTCTGCTAGGGTTGTGGCTCCCTAAGGTATACTTTAGCCTCCATCCTCCTTAAACGAGCTCCTTTCTATGCTCCTTAAGGTGTCTCTATAACCTCCACAACACCTTTTATTTATACACCAACAAGAGGGCTTCCCCAATGTTATCTAAGGGCTTGAACAGTTGTCACAAGTCATTTTACACCAAGACGAACTTGACACTTCATGTGCAAACACGTTAAATAACTTCAAAAATTCATAACTCCATTTCTACAACTCGAAATCGGATGATTCTCATTGCGTTAAAATCGTTTCGCCGAGAGCTATCATCCTCATTCATCAAATGTTGAAATGTGCTCATGGTTTTGGCCCAAATCCTGATGGGTGCAAAAGCTCATGCATGGGTTCCAAGCCCACAAGCCTACTTGTGTGCTTTGCCCTCCAATCCCTGAACCCTAGGTATTGGAGTACCTCCCAAGCTATACAAAAAAATCAACACAAATCAGACCTAAGGTTGAAATTTCATAGGGAATAGATCTGTGAAACCTCAAGTAAATGAGGTGAAATTTCGGAATTTGCATCAAAAGTCAGATTTCCAAAACTTCAATACCTCTAACTTCACCCCTTGGAACTGTAGGTTGCAAATAATGATGGAAGTTGATCTCTAAAATATGATCCAGGGCAAAGAGGCCACTCCTACTAATCCTCAATGGTTGGCTCAGCAACAGAACAAGGTTGCTAAGGCAAAGAGGACTTGTTTTGATTCGGTGGAGGAACTCTCTTTATTAGCATCAATATTTTCAGTAAAATGCTATTAAAGAATAAGCCTCCCAAACATACGAGTGATACCAACACCCTAGCAAATTACCTCGTTATGATATCGAGCTCAAAGATCGTCTCGTTCCTATTGGTATGAAGGTCAAAGATCAGAAATTAGTGCCTACTGCACTGAATGGCTTCTCTCATCTTTGGGAGTCTTTTGTTTGTGGTTTTGTGCTCAAGAAAACCTCCCAACTTATAAGAAACTTGGAGACATATTAGTCCAAGAGGAAACAAAGTGGAGAACAATTTCATTCCTAAAGAGATGAGACCCAATTCTTTGAGCTCATTAAGAAGGTGAAGGAAAGCAGGTGGGGGGAGGAAGGGAAAAGGGGACCCACAAAGGGTAAGGAAAAAGGCATCTTCTCCCAACTTTGGTGCTAGGGCCAAAGTTAAGCAACTTGTTACAATCATACAATGTAACAAGAAAGGGAAACTCACTACTAAATCTTCAAAGAAAAGAAAAGGAAAGTGTAACCAATTTGTAGGGAGCACAGATGATTCAGCTGGAGTAGATGAGTTTCGACTTGGCATCCAACTGCTTGGAAACACTTGTTTTATGGTTTAATTCCTTTCTACCAATAACATTTTTGAGGTTGATTCCTATGTGGATAGTGGAGAAACACGACATATGACATGTAACAATAAAGTTTTCAGAAAGTCTCAAGAGAGATAGTTGTGCACAGAATTGAAGATGGTTGATGATGCTACCTATCCAACAACAAGCATCGACACCATATCCTTCGAGATGCCTTCAACGATCTTGAATTGCATAATGTTCTTTTTGTGCCTGGTTTAACAAAGAATCTCATATGCATGACATCTATTACAAACCAAGTTGAGTTTGATGATCAGCAATGCATCATAAGGGATTTCAGCGAAGAACTTCTTTTGTTTTTGCTCAAAGGAATTGGTGACATGAGCTTTTAGAGGCTTCTCAATAACACTACAAACCATGAGACTTTGGTGTATATTAGTGGCAAGTTGTGCAAGCTGTGGCACAAACATTTTAGTTTCTTGCACTATGGAGCTTTTCCTATCTTAAAAAGATATGGTACAGGGATCACCGGACTTGAAGATGGAGTAGATCAGTGTGTGCAAAGTATGTGCACTTGGTAAGGACTCCAAGACTATTTTTCCTCCTAGCGAATGTAACAAACATAAATATACATTAAATAATAATTAGTAATTGAAGAGACATGTCCAAGAGACATGTCCTTTGGGACATGCCTATTTGTGAAGGGGCACATTGCCTAATATATAAAGTAGGGCCCTCATTGTAAAATTCAATCAATTCAATTATTCTATCATCTTATCAATATATACTATTTACAATACATTCGTGTATTTTACATTTATGTGTAAACAAAACATTGTTTGTTTACTACATTGGTATGAGAGCTGTTAGACCCTCTGGTCATTCAACCACTGCACCAGAGCCACATTAGGGCACCATTAAGCTTAGCTCCTGAAACCATGGACACATATTTCAATGAATTAAGTGAATCTCATAAATCTAAATTTGAGTTGTTAAGTGAAATCCAAGAATCATTACAACAATTTTTAAAAACCAGATTTAGTACCTACAACAGACGCTGACATTAATGTCAAAGAGGATGTGTTTGAGCCAACTGTCTTGGTAGAGAAGTACATGACAACAAAGGAAGATCAAATTCGTGAGACTGATGTACCAGAATGATTTCAATTGTCTGAATATGTTTGAGCCAAGTGTCTTGGTAAAGAAGTACACGACAACAAAGGATCATCAATTTCGTGAAACGAATGTACTAGAACAATTTCAATTGTCTGAAGAGATATCAGGTCCAGTTCCACATAATGAGAATACAGTACCTGAGGCAAAATGTATATATGAACAAACATTTGGCTCATTAGTTGTACCAATGAGCATGGAGTTTCAACAAAGGGAAACTAGACAAGGAAGAAGTTGTGAAGGAAATTTCAAATGCGTTGCAGATATTTCATGATCATAAATTAGAAGTTCCATTTATTGTTATCTATCAGAAAGAGAAGTGCCTTGATTTGCTTTGACATGAAGAAAAAAAAAATCAAAAAACAATGCAGACAATGATGAAAAACTTAAATTGAAATTGTACAAGGCATTGTGGGCAATACAACTGTGGGATAGGAAGTGGATTTTGCTTCAAAGGAGAAAGAATGCTCTTAAAGCATCTTATGAGAGGTGCGCTGCAGAAGAAGCACAGAGAGATGAAAATAAATTGAATATACTAGAATTAGTTTTACAGTCCCTTGTTAATGCAGAGTCTGAACATACTGTCGATGACAATGATGCGAAATTTAACTTGCATTTACCACCTGATGAAATTAAGGTAGAAGAAAGTCAATTTAAAATACCAAAACACAAATCTTTATAGTATATACAGCATCTGTCACAAATCTGGATTAGGAGGACTGTCACAGAAGTTTAGTCACAATGGTGTTCAAAAAACCATTTAAACAATGAAGTATATCTTCATAAGAAGATCCCAAAGAACAAAATGCTTTTTGTACAACGTGTATGTCAAATGAGGCTAGATCCTGACAAATAATTAGGTTTAGGCCCTAGGATTTACCCCTAGGACCTCAAAGAGTGGTAATGGGACCACAATAACCACTAAAGTGGTTTACCAAAAATGTAGCAGTGATGAAGCAGTCCCTATGTTTGAATAAACCCCTCAAGTGAGTTTAGATTGAACATTCTCACATCCTCCTTCAAACACAACTTGGATGATCTGTGAAGGTGGCATTATCTCAGCAATATTGATCATTCATTAATTCTAGTACATATCCAATTCAAGGTTGTGGCAATTGACTAAATATATGTTTACTGTAATGTTCCCATTTACTTGAGCATGGAGGCATCATTTCCGCTTGCCTAACTGTCTCCTTTAGGCTAGCAAGGAGGGAAAATTTTCCACGGGGACAAAAAAGTGTTGCCCAACTTCACTTAGATAATTATTATTATTAAATAAGAAGGGGCAAAAGTCACTTGAAGAAAAATAAGTGACTTCATCAACAAAATAATAATAAGGATGTTTCTAGAAGATTGGAGAAGGTCCGGCAAAATCTTTTAAAAGGAGAAAGGTGGTCATACTCTCATCATTTTGATTTGTGATTACTTCTTAATGACTGATTGGGGCTCAAGCAAGTCTAGCACAAGGGTTTCAGGCAAAGCTCTCTAACTGGTTTCAATGGACTATGAGTGAGACCCTAGCTGGTTCTCAGTTGATTTCGGTGGACTTCGAATGCCACCCTGGTTGGCTTGTGGGGAAATCATACAGGTTTTTCCAATTGTGTGAATTGCAGGTGATACTGGAGCAGATCGAGTTGCTATTCTTGGGAGGCCGAGTTAATTTTGCAGGGGATCTATTGGGCTGAATTGTCTCACTCAAGGAGGCCGAATTCATTCAGACAAAGGGGCTGAATTATCTCCAACCAAGGGGTCGAATCACACTTCTCTTTGGGGCCGAATTTATTTATGGTAGGCTTCTCTTTGGGGTATTGCAAGGAAATTGTTCAAAGAGGCCAAGTTCATCATTTCTCTAAGAGGCTGAATTACTTGGTATTTCTGGGGCCGAATTGCATTAAACTGAGAGGCCGAGTTGCTTGTATTTCTTGAGGGCTGAATCATCCTGAAGGAGGCTGAGTTCTTATTCTAGCAGGCCAAATTTATTGAGAAATCAAGTGCTAGGGAGGTCGAGATTCATCTACACTTGAAGGTCGTGTTCTATTTCCTTGGAGAACAAGTACATACTTTTCTAGAGGGACGAGAGCACCTTACTTGAGGCCAGGTTCTTCTTGCTTGGAGGATGAAATTGCTTGCCACTTCCATATTTATTTGAGGTCAAATTTGTCAGTTGGAGGGCCAAGTTTATCTAGGACTGAGATCATCTTCTTGAAGGGCCGAGTTCACTTAGAAGACGAGTTTATTCTTAGAAGGGGCAAGTTATTCAGGGGATCCAAGCTTATCATATTTTGAAGGCCGAATCATTGAGCAAGGAGGGTGAAATTGCTGAAGTTCCAGTGCATTTATTCGGCCGAAATCATCTTTCCTTACAAGCCAACTTGA
The DNA here is from genome assembly GCA_000404065.3 of Pinus taeda. Lineage (NCBI taxonomy): Eukaryota > Viridiplantae > Streptophyta > Pinopsida > Pinales > Pinaceae > Pinus > Pinus taeda. The sequence goes on along the minus strand of APFE030825846.1, from coordinate 80,391 downwards.
TCCATTAATGCCAGAATTATAATCAGGTTCAGCAGATTGATTTGTGCATTGTAAACCTTCAAAACAAGTTAATAAAAATCTTTGTTTTCCTCTCATATTTCTCTGTTGCAAATGTTTACTACTTTGTCCACAAAGTGTTTGAAGAAATGAAAGTGCTCTAAGTGTCTGACGAAATACATCAAAGAAACTTTTTAATATTTGTGGATTGTATTAGCATTTTCTAGTTTTGGTACATTACATTCACATAGCAACTGCATATGTTTAAGATTATATTAATTTCAATAGCTTTAATGTTTAAAGATTCCATCCCCACTCCCCGATCCCACTGTTCCCTGATACCCCTCGTGCCCCCCACAATCTCCCAATTCCAAAACCTTGGGGCAAGCATAGTCAATTTTATACGAGTATATACCAAATAGTGCTAAGGGTATGTCTATACATATGTACCGAATAGTGCTAAGGGTGTGTCTATACATTGCCCAACTTAATTGTATTTTCACTGTAATTATCCCACTTTATGAAAGCATCACTGCCAAAAAGGAAAAGGGTTTGGATTGATTCTTCTGTAGTACAACCTGACTTCCTAAATGTCCAATCAGTGTAATGATCAATAATAGATATATTTTTCTTGTTAACAGATCAACATAAGCACTAAAACCAGGCAGAAATTAAATATGATTTAGTTGTATGAGAAGTAATCAGTAAATTATTTATGAAAATTCTACCCAAATTCCTCATCTCGAAGTGTACAATTTTAAAGATTAGATAGTCTAGCAAATAATAGTCCTAAGATCATAACATTTTCCTTCCTTGTAAATACAATGAGAACCCTTCCTCTTCTGAAGAACCAAAAATTAAAAGAGTCAGTTAGAGCATAAGAGCTCACTTTTCAAGCCCTCCAAGGTACTTATCGTAGATGAGGAAAGGAAGCCGACCTCGATTTGAAGCTGTAAGCACGTCAAAAAGATTGCAAGCAGTGATCATGTCTGCAATAGTTGGAATCGCAGGAGCTACTCGTGCAAAAGCCTCTGGCCCAACAGAAGTTTCTGTATCAACCTGTCATAGACTATTTCAGAAAAAAAAATACATATACTTCCATAGCAAATTATCAGTTCACATGCAGAGATGATAGTCTACTGAAGCGAAATAGCAATATCTTGCAGCAATCTAGGTGCAGTATCAATTCTCTAGCAGAAAATAAAGCTCCCAGTCACAGAAAGGGTAGTTTTTTTATATTTTATTATACCCTTACACACATTTGGTGAAACACTCTGTTCCAAGTTTTGCTGTGTTCTTTAAGCAGGACTAGTACACATACACAGCAATCTGTTTTGGAAATAATAAACATTGCTAATCATATTCTTCCAATAGTTCCTAATTTACAAAGAGAAATCTGAAACTGGACTCACCTTAAGCAGGGGTTTACTTGCAGCAGCAGGAGCTTCCCAGGCAAGCATCATATCAAAAGTCAGGCGGCGAAAATTTTTATCACTCAAGTGATCAGTAAGTTGAGTTGCCACCGCAAGTGCTTTGAAACAGCAATACTCCAGAAAATTCCGAGCATACCGTGAAGGATGTTTTATGGAATCAGAGGCCTCAGTTTCAAAATGTTGCTGCAGATCCTCAGTTGAAAGAAGAAGAGTCCTAAAGACAATGAAAAAACAAATCGTAGCAAGTTTATGTTTTAAATTAAGATGGTGTAGTGCTGAAATCCACAAGAGCTTCATTAATGATTAATAACCAATAACTAAAAAAAATTGTGAGAGGTGTAAACTTTAAGTATTCATCATGTAGCTAACATGTTCAGAAACTTCAGTAAGTCTGCCAGATAAAAAAATAAATAAAATTGCAATGAAATGCAAAAATATGTGGACTATATAAGAATAAATTCTCAACAAAATCATCATGCAACAAAATGACAAAAGTGTACTTTGAGAATAAATAAATTTAAGACACATATATTTACATCGGGCCACCAATCAATCAACCATCAACAGGACCACCATGGAATTTTCCTAGAAAGCCTTCAGGGCTTAAACAGTCAACATAGCACAACCCTATGGACCTGTCATGTCCTGAGGAACTGCAAGGCATAAAAATCATCGCAGGACACACAAACAACCTTAAAAATACAAGTCTGCCTAAAATGTATTAATTTTTAAATACTATATCATGTCAAATATTTGGTGCAAGGACATAGCACTGTCATTATTCATATATATATATGTCCACTAATAACAAAAAGGTAATGACATATATATATATATGTCCACTAATAACAAAAAGGTCTGTAGAACATAATCTGAATCTTCGGTTATTACTACTATTATTATTATTATTATTATAAGCTCACAGCCAAACCAGACACCAAATTGGTGTATGAGACCCCCTTGTTTGTTGGACAAGGGACCCACCTCCGCGCAGCGATTTGACTACTAAGTCTGTGAAGGAATACATACTCTACCCCCCTCTGGTTTTGAACTTATGACCTCTTAGGAGGAAACACATGCTCTTAACCATTAGTCATTCAATATCAAGGCCCTATAATGTTAATTTAATTAATTAGTTTGCTCACTTGTTCGTAGTTATTAAAAAAAATGTTATCAGTTATTAATTCAAAATAATTGCATTTAGATCTGAATTTTGATGAGCCAAATATAAAAGACAACCCAGAAAATTGAATTTAAAAAATTAAATTAATTTTACATTAATTTCTAAACACGGGTAGGTAACTCACCATAAAAGAAAAGTCAGATAGAAAGGTTTCACATGCATAGGCATTATACAAATATCTACACGTCTTCAGGGGTGAAATGTAATGTCCCCATTTTTATTTTTCTTCATAGTACAGCCAGGGTTGATTTCCAAGGCAGGGGATGGCCAAGTTAGTGGAGTAGGTTTATGTCATAAGGGGTCCTGATGGAGTTTTGAGGAGCTTTTATGGGCTGATGGAGTTTTGAGGAGCTTTTATGGGGTCTGATGGCATTCGCTTGGCATATTCATCATCATGAGTAGTTCCGCACATCTTGTTTTTGGTCTCGTGACTTTCTGATAATTCCCGTAAAACGGGGTCATTATTGGGCATAACTTAATTAATTATGCTCAAGGTGGCATTCTGAGAGGAATGTTATAGAACACCTTAGTGTAATAGCTCGTTGGAACCAGAACAAGAAGATTTACAGGATAGGATGTTGGGAAGTGACTTCCAATGGCGGAAGAGAATATGGTGGGTGATTTACCACTTTCCTTAATTAAAAATGACTTTAATTAGTCATTTAATTAAGTAAAAATAATTAATTGGAGGAAATAGGCCAAAAGTGACTTAAGTGAAATAAAGTAAAATTAAAAAGTCACTTAAGATAAAGTCAATCGAGGAGCTTCTAGAATAATAATAAAATAATAAAATAAAATGCTTCTAGAGGTTTGGAGCTCTATCCATCAGATCTATAAAAGAGGAGGAGGAGGTCATTTGGAGGCATCTTGGATTTGTGTATTGTTTCTTGTGGAGAGGTTTGAGAACCCGATTCTCTACTTTAGCAGTAGCCCCAGGACGGAAACCCTCTGGTGATTCAGTGAGAGTGGGTGAGCACCCATCTCTTCCCTTGGTGGATCCATTCAGGGTTCACAAGTTGCAGTTTATTAATTTTTAGTTTGTTTTAGACGCCAATTGCGGCATTATTGTAGATCTATTTGAGGCCAGTTTATCTCAGCTATATGGGTTGTATGTGCATGTAAACCCAGTTTATCTAATATAATAAAGCTGAGAACTTTTTTGTTCAGTGCGTTATGGGATTGCAGTGCTCTAGTTGTAAAATTTTACATGGCAATCTTCTATTTATGAATAAAAGTTCTATCTGAAGAAAATTCGAGTTAGAATTTGAAGAAAAAAATTATGTGAACTGTGTGTTTTCCATTTGGGACATTACAGTGGTATCAGAGTTGGTATTCCTGCCAGCCTGAGGGTTGGTTGCGGATTAAATCTAAGGAAAGATCGTACTTAAGGGTTTAAGCCAAATTTGTTGAAAACATCTTCTCGAGGCCATGTAAAATTGTCTATATATATTAGGTATTCGACATTTTCAAATTATTGGTGCGCGTTATTGGTCAAAATCTATAAATTTGACAGCAATTCTCTAAAGGGCCAAAGTTGATATTCCAAGCCGAAACATGTTGACGGAAAGTCCATGAGAGCATGGGTGATTTTCGGCAAAGCATGCGTGTATTGAAGGGCCAGTTTCTGAGATGTCATGTATTGAAGGATGAATTCCTTAAAATAGCAAATTGAAACTGAGCATAGTGTCAGCCAGTCCGAGCAGGTCCATCCAATAATCCTTGGTCCGAGCAGTCGTCTGTTCGCTGATTTATTTGCAGAGGTCGTATTAAATTTTTTTGCACTGAATTTTTTTTTAAGGGAACCGGGAGCATAAAATTATTTTTCTAAGGGAGTCGTCCAATATTTTTTTGAAGCCAGTTGAAATTCAAATCAATTTATTTTATTTGTTGGGGGGTCGACTCAAGTTCAAATGGTCGAGCGATTGTTTCCAGGACCAAAGAGAAATTCAGTTACAGGTTCTAAGTGGAATTCGGTTGTAGACGAAGCCCACATTTTCCGCAAGTTCTGTGACCACACCAGACTCATAAGATCTGACTATGCAGGCTATCATTCAAGGAAACTTTGTCCTAGCAGATTTTCAAAGCCGATTTTTCCTTTTATTTGAGCCCGACCAAAATGCAGGGGCCGAATGTCTAAAGGCTCTCAATCGATGTCGGCACCCAAGCTTTCGAAGAACGAGTTTTGCAGACTGAGTGCATGAATTGAAGTCGACATCCTCTAATTCGAGGAATAATTTGGCCTGGATTGATTATCGTGGTTGTGGATAGAAGTTGGACGACTTTCCTCAGCCCTCGTCGTTGTTTGATTGATAGGAGTACACACCTATTGGCAGGGATTAATACTACTGTTGTTGGACCAGAAATTAACCAATGAAGATTGCATTACATCAGGGGAGGGAAACCAAGGAATTAAGTCAGTTCTTGTGCAAAGGCAGTGCAGCTATATGCATCTTGTTTTACCTGGGTGAACTGTTGACTGAATAAAGGATACAAACTGGATGATCTGGATTTATTGGAGGTTGATAACAGCAACAAGTGCGCGCTCCCATATTTGTCGGACATGCCTTGAGGATTCCAGGGTGCGGTGTGGTCTACAGTGATTGTGGGGCTATGGCAGCGTATCTGTCAGCATCTGTGTTTGTTGCACGTGGAGGTTGATGGTTGATTGAATTCTTGAGGAAACAAGTTCAGCGTAGCATTTGCATAAGGGGGTCAAATATACTTGAACAGAATTCACTGGCAGACACTGTCATTCGCTGGGGCTGAGTTCAGTACATTCGGGGTCATGCTTGGTGCCAAGCAACGGGTCAAAGGCCAACTTTTGAGATCAAGATATACACAGGGATCAAGGATATGTTCTAGTGCAAGAGAAGTGCATGCTGGAGTTGCCCAGGAGAATTCCATAATTGCTATTTATACTGCGGGAATAAACACCAGGTTCCATTGTTTGGTTTCCATTCATTATTATAATTCTACTGTAATTTCTGGGCAATAATTGGTGAACGTCTAGCCTGTTTAATACTTCAATGATGTATCTTTCCTGCAGGATTTAATTTAAGCGTCAAACTATTATTTCCGATGTCCTACATTCTGGACTGTGTATTTATTTTGAAGAAAACTACAACTACAACAGTGTATCAACCAATTGTATTCTGGAAACTGTCAGTAGAATTTGATTCTTCTAGAGTCTAGTCATGTGAGTGTCGTTTTGCTGAGTCAATATATATATTGTGTCAAACCCTTACGATGCTTGTACGGAGTCAAAGGAATGGCCAACTTGAGTGTAGGATAGCCTTCCATTCTGTCATGTATTGGTCAATAACATTGTTGAGTATTGGAGTGTGTTGTAGAAGAGCATGTTTTAAGACAATTGGTCATATCATTGTAAAATAATTGTATACTTCTGTTGTGCTGCCAGCCAAGTCTTGTATAAGTCAGTTTGATGTCCTTATCCTCATTGAGCCAAAACATGGATCAAACCTTTATAAACTCCCTTAATAGACCAGCAGCAACAAACAACAGACCCTTCTCAAAGGGGGTCTATGCCATTCTTCTGAGAGAATAGCCAAAGGATGTGCAAGTGGGGCAGAAAATAGGACACAAGATTTTTGCCCTTGGGATACATTTGAAGCACATGAGGGTCATATGGAAAATTCTTTTCAAACTTGATGAACTGGGTGCACTCCTTTACAAAATGAGCCAGTGAGAAGGGAAGAAACTAATTTGGGCTCTAAAACCAGCTATGTTTGCTCTCATACAACACAAGTTCTTGAAGGAACCATGTGAAGGGGTTAGACTTCTAGTTGTATCTTGTCTCAGTAATATCATGAGACTAACCACCCCTATAGCTCCTTACAATGATGATGTTATGAGGAGAGTTTTCAAACTGATGATAGAAACTTTCCGAGACTTGGACAACAGTGCAGGCTCTACCTTTGGGAAGAAGTTGGAGATTTTAGAAGTTATGGCCATGACTAGGACTTATGAAATCATGTTTGATCTTGAGTTTGATGTTTGATCCTGCAGATGTTCCAAAGCTTCTTCAACGTTAGGAAACATCATCCTGACACATTCACAGCACACATGCATTCCATCATGTCGTCATGTATGAGAGGCAAGGGATGACCAGGTCAATGGAGCAGGTTTATGTCATAAGGGGTCCCGATGGAGTTTTGAGGAGTTTTTATGGGGTCCGATGGCATTCACTTGGCATATTCATCATCGTGAGTATTTCAAAACATCTTGTTTTTGGTTTCGTGACTTTCTGATAATTCCCGTAAAACGAGGCTATTATTGGGCATAACTTAATTAACTACGCTCAACGTGGCATTCTGAGAGGAATATTTGACTGAAGTTTGAACACCTTAATGTAATAGCTCGTTAGAACCAAAACAAGAAGATCCACAGGATGGGATGCTAAGAAGTGGCTTCCAGTAGCCGAAGAGAGTATGGTGGGAAATTTACCACTTTCCTTAATTAAAAATGACTTTAATTAGTGATTTAATTAAGGAAAAATAATTACTTGGAGGAAATGGGTTAAAAGTGACTTAAGTGAAATAAAGTAAAACTAAAAGGCCAATTAAGATAAAGTCAATGGAGGAGCTTGTAGAATAATAATAAAATAAAATGCTTCTAGAGGCCTGGAGCTCTATCCATTAAATCTATAAAAGAGGAGAAGGAGGTCATTTGGAGACATCTTGGATTTGTGTATTGTTTCTTGTGGAGAGGTTTGAGAACCCCATTCTCTACTTCACCAGTAACCCCGGGACAGAAACCCTCAGGTGATTCAGTGAGAGTGGGCGAGCACCCATCTCTTCCCTTGGTGGATCCATTCAGGGTTCACAGGTTATAGTTTATTGATTTTCAGTTTGTTTTAGAGGCCAATTGCGGCATTATTGTAGATCTAATTGAGGCCAGTTTATCTCAGCGATATGGGTTGTATGTGCATGTAAACCCAATTTATCCAATATAATAAAGCTGGGAATTTTCTTGTTCAGTGTGTTATGTAATTGCAATGCTCTACTTGTTAAATAAAAGTTTTATCTGAAGAAATTTCAAGTTAGAATTTGAAGAAAATATTTTATGTGAAGTGTGTGTTCCAAATTTATTCCATTTGGGACATTACATGAAAGTTATTATGCTTTAGTTTACAATGTACATATAAGTAACTATGCATAATGTCAATAATTTTACAAGAAAGTTCAACTGACACGTTTTTTTAACAAAAACATAAAACAATTTCAAGTAGATTATTTATCGACGGAAACCTGACATCACAGCGGCAATCATTCTTCCACGGAGTCTCTCCATTATCACAAACTATGTTGCCATGGTTTTTGGGACAGGGCAACCGCAAGAAAGGTGGATCACATCCTGGAATGTCTAGAGCCCACCCCAAAAAAATTCAGGGGACAGTGAGTTGGGGACGGAAATATATATATATATATATATATATATATATATATATATATATATATATGCATTTGTATTTGCTTCAAGATTATAAGCATAACAAGCTATATTATATGCACAATGCTTACACTTGCCAGTTCTAAAAAATAAAGTGACTTTCCATTATTGGCCACTAAACATTAGTTAAATGCAGTTTAGTTTTAGGAACTTAAAGTGTACTATTTTCAATTTGCAAAGAAGTCCATGAAGGGTCTATGAGACAGAGCACTGTCTCTATATATCCTTTTCCTCATATTTCTTGTTAGTTAGGATTATGCTCCTTCAATTCCCAATAGTGGACCACCTTTTCTAGATAGAGAGACATCCCTCAAGCTAAATCCGTCTCTTCCAGTCAGCACTTTATATAGAGATTCTTTCCTTTGTCCTCAGATGGTAAGAGAGTTGCACATAATAGGTCCTATAGACCCAGCAGCAGTAATAGCATAGATCCAGTAACAGAGGCAGTAGCAGGACCCAGCAGCAGTAATAGCATAGATCCAATAGCAGAGGCAGTGGCAGGACCAGCTGATCAGATTGATCCAGTAGTTGGAACAGTGGATGAAGTAATGCAAATCCAAAAGCGGCAGCCACAAAAGCAGATGGAGCAATGTAGGAGAAAAGGCAAGAAAACCATCCTCGCAATCGATACTTACGAGGAAGATACAAACCCCTAGCCTTCTTCTGGAAACAGGTACTTGGAGCCTTGACACTCTTTTCCTTAGACTCTCTTACAGCATTGCACTTCACTCATTTTTTTTAAAATTGGCATCACTAAAAAATCACTGAGGATCTAGACCTTGAGATATCAAAAAAATTGGTGAAGAAATCGGCAAACGATGGCAAGCATAAAAAATGCAAAATAAATTCATATTTTTGAATTTTTTTAATATAAACTAACAGAAACATTAAATAAGCACATTGGCACATAAATATAAAACAAAACACCAATCTATATGATGTAGTGGATGCCAAATGATAAATCAAAGTTCAAACATCAACATAGTAGTCAATATTGAATCTTGAGAGTTGTCCATTCCAGACTTACAAATACAAAATTACATCAACTATATAATAAACATATCTTATCATCATCAGACATTTACAATGATTAATCTAACAGCTAGCTACCAATTCCCAACGCCCCTTTTACCGGCAAAGCAAAGTCTCGGCCTCTCATAGAAGAAGCCCTATGGCTACAGATGGATGACCATTGGTTGGTGGCTCCCTCTTAGTTCAAGATGGTGTTGAGGCTGGCACATCAGCCTCCTCACTCTCAATGTAACACCCCTCCCCTCTACTAGTTGTATGCCATCCTCGCCTGCCGCTAATGCTCTTCATGTAACCATTTAAATGCCTCCTCCATAAAAGTCCTCTTAGTCTCCACCCTTCAAAACCAACAGTTGTGTGCCATCCTCCCCTGACGCTGATGCTCCTCATGTAACCACTTAAATGCTGCCTTCATAGAAGTCCTCTTAGTCTCCACCCTTCAAAACCATGCTCCCAATACCCTAATTATGATAATACCAAAAGGCACAACTTATCACCTTTTTACACATTCAATTATAATTGTATCAATTATCAATCATTTTAATATCAAATATGTATTTAATATGTATATTTGTGTGCTTTCTGAGCATTCATTCTGCACTACATGTGTAAAATATGGATTTATGAACCATCGAGTTCGGCACACTGGGTCAGTTTGTAATAACATAATTTTAATACAATTTTGTTCATGTAAAAAGGAAAAATTGGCAATGTACTTGAAAATACCTTTAGAGATGATATAATAGACTTGAAAGCTATACCCAATGTTATGTTCTATGCTTAGCACAATTACTTCAATGTTCCTTTAGCAGCCCAATGACAATTTCCAATTTAGTTTTCACCAGACATCACATTAACCATAAATCACATTGACAATAACCATAGATAGAACATAAAATAAAATGCAGAAGACAAGCCAAGACAAGAGGACAGTAGATTTGGTGGGTGCCAGGGAAAAACCCTAATGTGGGGAAAACCCTCTGATCAATTCTTCTTATTATTATATCAAATGTTCAACAAAGAGAGACAATGACAATTTCCAATTTAGTTTTCCAACAAACATCACATTAACCATAAATCACATTGACAGTAACTGTAGATAGAACATAAAATAAAATGCAGAAGACAAGCCAAGACAAGAGGACACTAGATTTGGTGGATGCCAGGGAAAAACCCTAATGTGGGGAAAACCCTCTAATCAATTCTTCTTATTATTATATCAAATGTTCAACAAAGAGAGAGAGAGAGTACAAAAAGTCAAAATTGACTTGCCAAATCGAAGTCAAAATGGCCCTGTCAAATCTGCAGTCAATTGCAGTCAAACTCAGGCCTAACCAAAAAATCCAAGATGGTCAACACAGTTGTCAAACTTGTCTCCTTGAGCTCGGTCAAACTTAGTCAAACTCAACCATCCTTGTTGGTCAAAGTCAGCCGAAAACAGTCTTTAAAAGTCCTATCAAATTTGGTCAAAGGAGACAAAAAGTCTAGTGTTATTTTCTACAGTTAAAGCTGCAATCAACTCTGAAGTCAACATTGATCAAAGTGCCCAAATTTTCTCTATTTCTATGCCCAACAATGCAGCCTAGAGAAACAGAAATAATCCTCCAAAAATTGCAGTCAAAACTAGTCAAAGTCCCTGGTCAACGCTGGTCAAACTTGATCAACCCTTGAAATTTGCAACCCTATAATTTTGTCCAAAAACTCAACCTCCTTGCCACACTTGTGAGAGAGAGAGAGAATGCCCAATAGTTGTACGAACCAATGAGAGAAGGAGAGAGAAGAATGTGTGAGTGATGATGATGCCAAATGAGGGAGAGGTCATTTGTATTTATACAAGTTTATGAGAGATTCTTCGGCGTAAATCACATGAAATTTCATTTGTCGACGCGTTTCGAACCAACCAGTGTGGTTCATCGTCAAAGCAAGTTGAAGAATCAGATCTAGCTTTGCATATTAAATAATCAGAGCAGAACATCCAACGGCTATATTTCTTGACCAAGCAACGGCTAAATTTGACCAGGAGACAGTTAATTGCACAGGATTAAGGGCATAATCTATATTTTAATAATTAAGTTAATTCAAATAAATATCAAATTGTTAGTTAGTTATATGCTTATTAAAATCGAGGTTAAAGGTCTATAAAACGAATATATCATAAAAATTAATTAATTAATTTATTAATAGTTAAGTTAAAAAGTTAGAGTATGAATATATCATAAAATAATTAATTATTTAAATTGATAGTTAGTTAAAAGCTATTAAATAGAGTAATGACTATACGAAGTTAGTTTATATATATATAAAGGGACTTATTTTATATATTTAAAAATAAAATCATTTTTAAATTAGTAGTATTCATAGATATTATAGCAAATTTTAAGGGGGTTAGAAGAATATTAAAAAATTCTTTTCTTTTTTTTTTTAAATTAAAGTTTAATTAAGGGTTAAACTATCATATTATCCTAGATTGGTTTCAAGGTATAGAATTATTATTAGAGTTATGAAAGGATTAATAAAATAGTGTTATCGTAATAATATTTCATAAATTTATTAATAAAGATGTATACTTATAAGTTATAACCAAATATCCTATATAAATATCTTATAATAAATAACATAACCTCGAAGAGCGACTAAGAGGAGAGGGTCGGGACTCAAAATCTCATCAAAGACTAAAGGCCCATGAGAGAAGGATACGGGAAAACAAGCTAAAAAAGGAGGGAGGGGAGGAAGGGAAGAAAATGACTAGGAAGAAAGGGCTGGGATCCAGCAACTACTAATCTTCCATTCGTCTTCTCTATTGAGATTGTTCGGTCTTTTCTCAATCTCGAGGGTGAAGTGACACGTCCATTGGGCTTCATGAGCCTACATGATGATGTGGCTGACGTGAACAATTTGCACATGTGGGAAAAAATTCAAAAACACATTCTTCTTGTCCAAATTAGATAATCTTTATATCAATTTTGGTCCTCTCGAAAAGAGGACTTTAATGCAATCATCATATCCATCAAATGAGTTGTCCCAATGTGGAATTTGGCCCTAGTTGCCAATTTTAACACTCCCTCTCAACTAGGGAGAATTCCACCTACCAATCCATCATTCTTCATCAATGATTCAATCATCATGTTATCTTGACGTCGTGAACCATCTCTATATCTCATATCATCTCTGTTCTGCTGAACAATGATATGAATAATGAAGAAGAATCTATCGAGAATGAGCACAAGACCTTACCACTCTCCACTGACAAAAGTTAGTCCAAAGTAGAACCTCAATCAGACTTGATCCCAGATCAAGTTGTTGAACACCATGCATCCTAGACATAGGGAGCATGGAAGTACACAATGTGTCCATTGGTAGTGTTATGGTCCCTGTCCACTTTTCCCAATTCATTGGCCAGATGAGAGGTACTTACCATGATTCCCAAACTAAATGGGTAGGATGTATGTTGGGGCAACAGAGGATGTATGCTGGGGCAACAGCAGGAGAAGGTGAACCACTCATCCTGCTCATATGCCATAGGAGAGAGTGAACCACTCATCCTATGCATATGTCAATCGTGGGGGAAGGTGAACCACTCACCCTACACGTGTCAACAAATGTAGGGGAAGGTGAACCACTCACCCTACACATGTGTCATCAAACATAGGGGAAGTTGAACCATTCACCCTACGCACATGTCAACCATCATGGGGTATCATAGGGAACAGTGAACCACTCACCCTGTACACAATCCACCAATAAGGGAAGGTGAACCACTCCCCCTATGGTCGCTCATAGCTCCAGGAAGTACCCCAAGCTCCCAAGAGCTCCCAGAGCTCAATGTCCAACTCAAGTAGGACCCTCATGGGAGGGTCTTTCAACAACTCCAAGTCTCTCTTGGAAGGCTAAGAATTTGACCTTCCCTAAGGGCTTCATGAGGATGTTTGTGACCTGCTCATCAGTATTTATGTGTTGGAGCCTTATTGCTCCCCATTGTACCATATCCCGGATAAAGTGGTACCTAATATCAATGTGCTTGGAGCGGTCATGAAACACGGGATTCTCTAAAAGGCGAATCCCACTCTAGTTGTCACAAAGATCATTGTGGAATCCAGTACGTGCTGAAATAGCTCACTAAAGAGCTTCCTCAACCAAACAGCCTCACAACAAGCCATACTAGCTACAATGTATTCGGCCTTGGCGGTGCTTAAAGCAACCAAATTCTACTTCCTGCTCATCCACAAAATCGAAGCAGACCCCAATGAGAAGCAGCATCCTGATGTACCCTTTCGATCCATCACACTGCCAGTCCAGTCAACATCAAAATAGCAATGTAGCCTCAAATTCTCAGCAGTGTATCTCAGTCAATAGTTGATTGTACCACGGAGATATAGCAAGAGATTCTTAGTAGTAATCCAATGTATGTGATGACGCTCAACCATAAATGGACTCAACGTATTCACCGCAAAGCATATGTCCAAGCGGAAGTTTACCAAGAACATCAAGGACCCCACAAGTTGTCTATATTTAGAAGGGTTTGCCAATACGAGCTCAGCAACACTTCCACATAACTTCTTGAAGTTGAGTTCCATCGGAGTAGACACAGACTTGCAATCCACCATCTCACATCTCTCGAGCATCTTTACAATGTATTTTCCTTGAAAAAGGAAAATAGTGCATCAATCCTAGGTCCTTCATTTCGAACTCAGAAGCCAACTCCCTCTTGCATTGATAAATGAGAGGGTCTGCACCTGTTAAGAAGAGATCATCTACATAAAAGACCAAAATGAGAGGCATGTCCTTTTGAACTTTGAAGTATAGGTTAGGATCAGCATCGCTCCTTGTAAATCCCAGCTTGATAAGATAACTATCAATCCTCTCATACAAAGCCCTAGGGGCTTGCTTCAACCCATAGAGGGTTTTCTTCAACCTGCATAATGTGTCCTTCTATCTTCTACTTCAAACCCCTAAGGTTGTTCCAAGTGGACTTCCTCCTTAAGTGAGCCATGCAAGAAAGCAATCTTAACATCCATTTGATGTAATCTCCATCCTTGAGTCGCAGCAAGAACAATAATAGGGGCAATCGGTGCAAATATCTCGCCATAGTCCACTCCTTCCTTTTGAGAGAAGCCTCGAGCTATGAACCTGGCCTTGAATTTCTTAGCACTCCCATTTGCTCCATGTTTTGTTTTGAAAAGCCATTTTGAGGTTACTACGGACTTGTTCATTGGTCAAGGCACCACATCCCAGATATCATTTTTCATAATAGATTCATGATCCTCATTCATCACATCCTTCCAAACTTGGTGCTCTACGGCTTCTTCGAACGTACATGGCTCAGTTTGAACAATAGTACTCATAGCAACTAAGCACCCTTGATACCTGTTCGGCTTCTTACTTTCACGGAATGTCCCTCTAGGAGCAATATGTCTTTCAGCATCTTCGAGAGTATCTTTCAGCCACAGATGTCTTTTCCTTGAGGTAAACGGATCAATGGGATCCATTGGGCCTTCAACATCGAGCATAGGCTCATTTGTCAAAGGTTCATCCTGCTTTTCTGCAGCAGCATCATTATCCTTCGTTGGAATGGGGAGATATTTGGCTTTCCCAAGGGCAATGTCTTAATCGAAAGTGACATCATGGCTTATTTCCACATCTCTCTGACCAAGCACCATTTCCATATCAAGTAGCGGGAGCATTCCGTTTTCCTTTATTGTTGAACTTGTTGTTCCTTTGATTATCATTGGCTTTGAAATTGTTGTTGTTGTTGTCGTCGTCCCTTGGAGAATTCTTCTTGTGAGGACACTCTCTAGCAAACGGACCAAACTTGTTACAATTGTAGCACGCACCTTCCTTCCTTCTTTGAATCCTTGCTTGAACCCTTGACCCTATCTCCTCTTGAGTGCATCTAGCCAATAATTCACCGGAACTAGAAATCTTGTCATTGTTGAGAATGGTGGTGTTGAACACGTCCCATGCTCTTGAAAGACCCCCAAATGTAATGAGAGTGAGCACCATGTCAGCAATAACTTCTCCAATAGTTAGAAGGTCATTCTTGAATTTTGTGATCCTCATGAAGTAGGATTGGATAGATTCCCTTTTATCCATCTTGATGTCCTTCAACTTGTTTTTGAGAAAGAGGATTTGATTTGCATTTTTCACTTTCAACATCCCAACTAGCTTATCATATATCTCCTTGGAAGTTCCCAAATCAGAAATATAGGCAACCAAATGCTTTTGAATATAATCAACCAAAATTTTCTTTTCTTTGACCTCACTTTTTCTACACTTCGTCTTAGTAGTAGTTGGGGCATTTGAAGGAGGCTCCACCACTTTTCCCTGCACATAGTCCAATACTTCATGCTCCTCCAAAGTCAAGTCCAAAATCTTCCATGCATGATAGTAAGATTTGTCATTGAGCTTGTCCTTAGTCTTGAAGTAAGATGAAGAAGCCATTGAAACTTTGTCCAATAAATCTTTCTTGGTGATTGCTTTTCTCTCTCTTCCTTGGGCTTTGTCTTCACCTAGGCTTTGATACCATGTTAAATTTAGATAATAATTGTATGTTCTATGCTTAGCACAATTACTTCAATGTTCCTCACAGCCCAATGACAATTTCCAATTTAATTTTCCAATAGCAATCACATTAACCATAATTCACATTGACAGTCACTGTAAATAGAACATAAAATAAAATGCAGAAGACAAGCCAAGACAAAAGGACACCAAATTTGGTGGATTCCAAGGAAAAACCCCAATGTGGGGAAAGCACACTGACCAATTATTCTTATTATTATATCAAATGTTCAGCGGAGAGAGTACAAAAAGTCAAAATTGACTTGCCAAATCAAAGTCAAAACAGCCCTGTCAAATCTATAGTCAAACTCAACCCTAACCAGAAGTCAAAGATAGTCAACGCAGCTATCAAACTTGCCTCCTTGAGCTCGGTCAACCTTTGTCAAACTCGGCCTTCCTTGTTGGCCAAAGTCAGCCCAAAATAGTCTTTCAAAGTCTAGTGAAATTTGGTCAAAAGAGAGAGTCTGTTGTAATTCTCTATGGTCAAAGTTGCAGTCAACTCTGAAGTCAAAGAGCCCAGATTTTCTCGATTTTTGTGCCCATCAATGCGGCCTAGAGAAACAGAAATAATCCTCCAAAAATCGCAATCAAAACTGGTCAAAGTCCCTGGTCAACACTAGTCAAACTTGGTCAACTCCTGAAATTTTCGGCTCTATAATTTTGTCTAGAAATTCGACCTCCTTGCCACACGTGTGAGAGAGAGAGAATGCCCAATAGCTATACGACCAATGAGAAAAGGAGAGACAAGAAAGTGTGAGTGATGATGATGCCAAATGAAGGAGAGGTCACTTGTATTTATACAAGTTGAGGTTGAAGTAACACGTCCATTGGGCTTCATGAGCCTACATGATGATGTGGCCGACTTAAACAATTTGCATGTGTGGGCATAAATTCAAAAACACACTTCTGCTTGTCCTAATTAGATGATCTTTATATCAATTTTGGTCCTCTCGAAAAGAGGAATTTAATGCAATCATCAACTCCATCAAATGAATTGTCCCAAGGTAGAATTTGGCCCTAGTTGCCGATTTTAACATGGTGAGAGAGAAATCTCGGATTTTAATATCTAAAAAGTCTATTCGTGATGTGTAATGGGATGATTAAACTTTTGTTTTATACTTCACCAATTATTACTCTTGTATAAGATAAAAATGTCAACATTTCCTCCTATAAATTCACTATAAACTTTACTACATTATCCTAATTTCGTTGCCCACCAAATGTTAACAAACAATGACATCCGTAGCAGAACCCAATATTACAAGTATGATCTTCTTAAAGTCATGCAGATTGTAAATGTATACTTTTTATATAAAAATAGTAAAATACATATAATGAAAAATTCATATTTCTAGATTTTTGGATCCTATCTTAACAACATTCATAAGCTTAAAGCTATATATAGTGGCTGGTTTGTAACATTGATTCTGAATTTTATTTGTTTCCATCATTATTTTTTTCCTATGGATATTTCAACTAAGCAATATAAGCATCTCTAATTGAATCAATTCAATGTCAATGATGTTATTTATTTAACTACTTATGGCCACCAAACCAAAAAAGAAAAAGTTAAAGTGACCCAAAAATTCAAATTTCAGGCCCACTAGGCGTAATAGATGTTAACAAGGTGTTCTGTTAAGGCACTCCTTGGTGAAAAGGTCACTGGTTCGAAACTCCGTGCATTAAAATCCAATCATGCTAAGGGTGTTGAGAAATTCATTAGGGCAGCATTAGGGCAAATTTGTTTTGATTTCTCTTTCATGACATTTATTTGTGATATTTTATCTATCTTCTATTGATTATATTAGTGTTGCTTATCATCAAATAAAGGCCAAAAATTTGATGAACACAAAAGAGGACACAAGATGTAGGCACTCAACCACGGCAAAACCACTATGAAAGGGAAAACCCAGTCAAAATCTTTCGCTAGTAGATCAAATTGAGACAACTAAGACCCTCTAGACAAATATTCTGCTCCATCCATCAAGTCAACCTTTTGTCTAAACAAGTCAAATTTTAGTAACAACCTTCAAAGGTCAACTTGAATTAGTACTTCAAAATTCCAGTCTTCTTCTGCAATCTTGAAACGCGACTTTCTAACTTCAGCCCTACAATTTTCTTAGTTCCTTTACATATGTGACAGAATGTAATCCACTTTAGACTTCCTTTTTCTCCTTTGTTTCGCATTCCATTCTTCTTGTTATAGTATAGTTCCTTTCTCATGTGCTTCACACTTGTCATTCTTCTTTAAGTTGTGCAGATTAAGATATGTTGTGTAGGTGAGGTGCACAATAAGTCGAATAGCTCCTTCATGTATAGTGGTTCAATGCTCTAAAATGACGCCTATTGTTGCACAATGTGTCTAGGCACCACAATCATGCTCAAAGTAAGGGTTGTCACTCTAATCCTTACTCACTTTGTTTAGGCTCTCACTTGTCCCTAGGGTGAATGAATGAGAATAACCTGTGGAGCAAAGGCTCTCGGAGACTTAAGGATGAACAACTTGACGAATGTAAAACAAGTCCTGGTTAACCGAGATGGATAGATCTAACAATTAAGACAAAAAAGACACAACCACAAGATAGAAATGATTTTCAGACTATTGCCTTAATACTCAGTTAACCATAAACCAAATGAAAACAAGTTATTCAGAGAACTTTGTAAATACAATAGAAGTGACAATCATGAACAATTAGTTCAAAACCTTAGCATGCAAAAATATTATAGAATTTAAATTTCAAAGAATTTAAATACCATGAAGAACCATCAAATTCAAATGCTAAGCAATTCACAATCCTAGAATTAAAATGATTTTCTTTAGTGACCCAGATCTAGAAAAATTGTTAATTTTCCTATAGTCAATCTTTAGATATGATTTTAAGCGTGTTTGACAATAAAGAAATTAATACCACAAAACTTTCCTTTTAATTTTTAAAGTCCAAAAACCCTCAACACAAACAAAAAATCAAGAATGAATTTTAGTTCAAAAATTTGATTATTCCTTGGGGAATTTTTAATGTGCTAAGTATTATTGAGAAAATTTAATGTCGTAAATAATCAATTAAATTTTAAATTTTTCAATGTGACAAAACTAAAAATCAAAAGGGTTAATAAACTAAATTTTTAATGGGCCATAGGCCACATAAAAAAATTAAAAAATTAAATGTGAAAGCGTAAGTCCTCTTTTGATTTAATTCTTTTAGAAATTTCAAAGTCACATAAAAATAAAAATAAAAAAACTAATTTATTAATTAAAAAAAAATGAAATGTAGGCAAAACAAATCGAAAAAGAAACCAAATAAATAAAAAAATCGAATTGTTAATAAAACTAAAACCTAACCTAAATGAAAACATGAAATATAAAACAAATAAAATAAAGAAAAGGAAACCGAATGTTTGTTTATTTGCAAGTCTAGCGGCGGCGTATGGAGTCGAGGAGCGATGGAGATTGTGGATCGATGGAGGATGGCAGCGAGGGGATAGACACAACGGAAGGGCGAGGAGCTTATGGGAAGGCAAATGACGGGAGCGATGAGGAAGGAGCCTTATTGAGGGACACAGATTTAATACAGGTTGAGAGAAGTCACAGACAGAGGCAATCGGCAGGGAGCAGTGATTGCAGGAGCGAGTGAGCTCAGGATTGTGAGGAGGATACTGCGAACGCAAGGAGGAAAGGAGGCCACGAGCTGAGGGAAGGATGGCTCACGAACAGGTGAGGAAGGAAACGAGCTCATGCAAATGGAAAGGCTCACAGTCCAAGCAAGGATGAGGGAGCAGTGATGGCAGCAAGGTATGGACGCGCAAAGATGAGGAAGGGAGGACGGAGGATGAGGGAGATGACTGGAAACACAGAGGCAAAAAGGGTTGCAGGTTTGAGGAAAAGGGGGGTTACACTAGACAATAGTAGCAACCACGCATAGGAAGGCGGAAAAGAAGTTGCGTGGAGGGACAAGGGAACGTAGGAATGCAGCAAGGGAAGAAGCCAAGAGTTGAAGCAGTGCAATGCCCACCTTTCCTTTTTAACTTTTTGAAAAAATATATATATATATTTTTAAATGTGTCATAAAACCCTTGGAGAAATACGCAAATGAACCCAGACATTGGAATCTTACCCTCCAAGGCCTACATCCAGACTCTATACTATCTTTCTCCTCAGATCTTCAGCTGCATGGCAACAAAAAAACACCCAAATGATATATACAATGATAAAATTGGAAAAAACCCCAAAGACCCATCTAGATAATTACAATAATTACAAACTGAAGGCTCTAATTTGCCAGATCTATCATCATTATGTTGCACAAAAATTTAAAAAAAAAAAATATATATATATATAAAAGGAGGTGCTAGCTCAAAACC
>APFE030825846.1:0-59101 GCA_000404065.3 Pinus taeda | reverse complement strand
GGTGCTAGCTCAAAACCCTCATGCGTCACGAAATGTAAATCTTATGATAAGCCCAGAGCTTATTTAGCTGGGTTCTTCAAGAAATACAGATCGGGAGTTCGTTGGTCCAACTGAAGACTATCCCCTAACGTCTGATAATCTATCTCAAGATTTCCCTGCAAAACTCGATCCAACCATTAAAAATAGAGCGAGAAAATAATAATTAAATTTAAACAAATAGAGATACCTGCTATTACGTTCAAAATTAAAATTAGTATTCAAACCCCAGCAAATTGAACAAAATACCTGTGCTCAAATCACTCTTTAGAAGCTATCATCAATGGCTTTAGAAAAAATTATGCATGAAATAAAACATCTTACAACTTTCCCATGAAGAGTAACACCAGCAGAATTTAACCCCAAAGTCTTTCTTTATTATCCAGGACGACCTCTTTCTGACAAATGCAAACACTCATTTGCAAAAGAGGGAGTTGGATTCCGGATTTGGAATGGTGAACTGCAAGCCCGTGACTACCTTGATGGAGCTTAACTTTCAGGAGTTATGTGGTAGTAATGCCAGAACAGATTTGGGAAATGCCTCTGAGTTTTTTGCATTGCTGTTCTTGGTGAACTTCGTCCCGATATATGTTTTGCAGTTAGCATGTTGGGCTCATATTTTGGATAAGCCTCACTAGATTGGTGCCAAGAATCTTCTCAAATATCTTCGGGGCACAATCTATCATGGATTGAGATACACTGCCGGAAATATGAAGCTGCATGATTCTTCGAATGCTGACTGGGCAGGCAGTGTGGAGGATCTCAAGAGCACTTCTGAGTGTTGATTCTCTTTGGGTTCCGCTCGATATCATAGATGAGCAAGAAGTAGAATACAGTTGTTTTGAGCACCGCTAAGACCGAATACATAGCTACGAGTATGATCTCGTGTGAAGCTGTTGGGTTGTGGAAGCTCTCCAGTGCGTTGTTTATACAAATGATGGATACCATCATGATTTTCTGTGTCAACCAGGGGGGATTCGATTGTTGAGGAATCATGTATTCTATGATTGCTCCAACATATAGACATCAGATACTACCTTATCTGGGATATGATACATAGATGAGCGAGGAGGCTCCATCACATTGAGACTGATGTACAGGTCACAGACATTTTGTCAAAGCCCTGGGGAAAGGTCAAATTTGTGACTTTCCCGAAAAACTTGGAGTCGTTGAGAGACCCTCTTATGAGGGTCCTGCATGATGCACGCATTAAGCTCTCAAAGCTCTGGGGGGCTTGGGGTACTTCTTGGAGCAACAAGCAACCATAGGGCGACTCACCCTCCCCTAATGGTGTGTTGTGTACAGGGTGAATGGTTCAGCCTTCCCCCTATGATACCTTGTGGCGACCTAGGGACAGGATGAGTGGTTCTACTGTCGAGGCATCCTACCCATGCAATCTGGGACTCATGGGAAGTACCTCTCATCTAGCCAATGAGGAGGGATATGGGGTTAGGGACCACAGTAGTACTATCAATGGACACATCGTTGTATCTACCATACTCCCTATGCTAGGATGACCTCAATTGATCTGGGATCAATGAAATTGATATGGGATTAGCATGAGTGGTTTGAGACACTCTCTTGTGATATTGATCTGGGATCAATGAAACTGACTTCGAGTCAGTAAGAGTGATATGACTCACTCTCTTGGAACTGATCTGGGATCAGTAAGAGTGGTATCACACACTCTCTTCATATGGAACTGACTTTGGGTCAATAGAGAATGGTATGAGACATTCTCGATCAATTCTTCTTCTTCATCGTTCAACAAAGCAGAGCAGTGCAGGGCACTGATGGCAAAGATAGTACAGTCTGCTAGATGGATCACTGGATGGAGTTCTCCCTAGTTGAGAGGGAGTGTTAAAATTGGCAACTAGGGCCAAACTCCATGTGGGTCATCTTATTTATGGCAGCGAATATTTTTCTTGGATCCCTCTCATCGAGAGGTGTAGCATTGATCTAAAGATCATCTGATTCCAATAAGTATTCATGGAGTTATGAATTTATTTGTGTTATAAGACAATTCGTCAAGGTTGGCCAGCAACCAAATAAACCCCACATGCTCAACGTTTTAGTATAAAGGATATGACTTGAGAGTCACTTCACACTCATCTCTCTCTTGATTTCTCTCCACTTGCTTTGGGTCTTAGTGGAAGAGAGATCATCTAGGAGGAGGATGCCCTAGCCGCAGTCTGCCCTAAGCAAGAGGACACAATCAAGTGAGAAGCCCTAACACTACAAGCAGGATAGCCCTAACCTATACGTTGGTATCCACACAGTCTATAAGGTAGTCAGGTTTGTGGAGATAATCTCACTGTTTTCGATACGGATTTTAGAGAAGAAAAGCCACAGCTCTTAACCACAATGCAGGAGGTAGGAAGGATGGCTTGAGGGCTATTTTGTGACACGTTGGAGCAGTCTTACCTTGCAAATCAAGCCGTAGACTATAGGTGAGTTTAATCACTGTTTTGTGCATGGTTTTGGGGTATATATCTATGTTTATAGGGCCGTAGTGAGAGACTGCTACAGCAGCAATTGGGAGGTGAAGTTTAGATGATCGAGAGGCCTTGAAAGGCCATCCTAACCAGGCCACAGTCATCTCTAAGGACAGCGAGGCAAAACAGGGTATTCTCCCTATATGTTAGGCTTACTTACAGTGCTGGAGTGGGAAGATTGCTTTAGGTCTGAGTTGAATGTTGTAGGGAGCTTTGTGGAGTTGCCCAAGTCCTATAACATCACTTTGGATACCTTGGATCCTTCAGCTGAAGTAAGCGTCCTGTTTGGAGAAGATTACCGGTGTAAGATTGTTGGTGTGCCCTAACCAAACTGGTACATGCATAGAACCCTGGGCAAAGATCAACAATAGCATGCA
Source organism: Pinus taeda (assembly GCA_000404065.3). Lineage (NCBI taxonomy): Eukaryota > Viridiplantae > Streptophyta > Pinopsida > Pinales > Pinaceae > Pinus > Pinus taeda. The sequence continues at coordinate 56,193 of APFE030825846.1, read as the reverse complement.
GTAGAAGGTATGCCAAGGCTATTGGGACAACAGTAAGGTATGGCAAGGCTATTGGGACAACAGTAAGGTATGGCAAGGCTATTGAGGTATGGCAATGGCATAGTGCAATAATGGTACAATTAGGATAGCATGACTATTAGGGACAACAGCGACAGCAATACAACTAGGCACCAGTGGCAAGCATGGAGCTGCAAGGGACAGCTGCATAGTAAATAGGGCACTAAGGCACAATAGGACAGCAGCTATGACATGGCAGCATAGGCACAATAGGACAGCAGCTATGACATGGCAGCAAAGGCTACAATGGGGCAGCAGCAAAGGCATGGTGCTACAAACTCATTGGTCAGTAGCAAGGTGCAACTATGGCACATGGGACAACTGTGGTAGCATGGTGCAGCTATGGCGCATGGGACAGTTGTGGTAGCATGGTGCCGCTATGGCACATTGGACAGTTATGGTAGCATGGTGTAGCAATGGCACATGGGACAGCAATGGTAGCATAAGGTGCAACGATATGATGAGTGCAGCATGGTCATGAGGTCCAGCATTGTGATGAAAGGTACAGCATGGTGCAACACGGTGAGGTGCAGCATGATGACAAGATGCAGCACAATGATAGGTGAAGGAGTCACCTTGGAGAATCAGTTGAAGCAGCATGTCTTCAACTGATCTAATGTATCGGCTTCTTAGAGATGATCTACGCTCTTATCTAGATAAGTCATAGTGTTGACTTCTATTGTAAACGTATTATCTCTCTCTCTCTCTGCTGAACTATTGAAGAACATATAAGAAGAATTGATCAAGGGTTTCCCCACATTGGGATTTGTCCCTGGCTAGCGCCACATCTTGTGTCCTCTTGTCTTGGCTTGTCTTCTACGATCTATGTTTATGTTCTATCTGCAGTTTACTTTAACGCTGATGTGATTGCTAATCTGAAAAAGATATTGAGCTAACTATGAAAATTGAAATAAATTGCTCTGAGTATAGAACATACCTAAATTATCATGGTATCAAAGTTGAGGTGAAGACAAAGCCCAAGCAAGAGTGAAAGAGCAATCATCGAAGACAGTTGGGAAAGGACAATAAGATCAGTGGATTCCTCATCCCTCTTCAAATTCACCAAAGGTGAAGTTGAAGCAGAAAACATTATCAGAATGGCGCAGCGGAAGCTTATGATGGCCTACCTAAAGATCACTTCATTGGGAAGTCCGGATCTAAGGGTGGAAGGAAAGGCAAATGCCTTGTTTGGCCATTATGATGAGGAGTGTCTGAATGGTAGGGACACATCACTTGATGATAATAACAATCATTCCAGGGACATCTTCAATGATTGAAGGAAATAGTCAACTCTTCAAAGAAAGGAAGGAACCCCGGGTATGAAGAATCAAATGTCATTTCCAATAAGATAAAGAAGCATTATCTTGTATTGGCCCTCTACTTCAAACACTTCGGGAATCTGGCTTAAGGATTGTAGTGCTTGAAGTCACTTCATTGGATAGAAGGGTGCTCTCTCTAATTTGGTAGAGATGGAAACAACTGTGGGATTATACTTGGAGTCGATACCACCTATCCCGAAAAGTGTGTAGGGAATGTTACCCCTCAATTGAATGAGGGTAACTCGATTCATTTACAAGAATCTCTTTTATGTACCTGATCGCAAGAAGAAATTGGTGTCCATTTCAGCAATGGAAGTCAAAGGTTATAGGGTGGGATTCATCGATGGAAAGGTACGTGTTTGAAATTAGAATCTTCAAAGATGCTTTTACTTACGGATTCAGGGTTGGCAATTTGTATCAAGTTGCGGGATGGTCCATTGGGGATCATGTCAATTGACATATCTCATCTACTTTATGGGGCCCTACCCTATGTGAGTCAGATGATGACAGGGATACCTGAAATCAAAAAGAACATGAAGGTACATGTTCGAGATGTACTAAAGGAAAATCTTAAGAGGGGACCATTCCCCTCATGTAGCAGGTCCACAGGTTTGGAACAACCCGAGGGGTTTGAGATTCATGATCGGGAATCTCATGTATGCAGCTGGAAGAAAGCCCTCTATGGCTTGAAGCAATACACCTGCGGCTTAGTATGAGAGGATTGATAGTTGTCTGATGAAGCTAAGATTCACTAGGAGTGAAGTCGATCCAAACCATTGCTTGAAGGTTGTGGATGATAGATCTCTCATACTAGCACCTTATGAGGACGACCTCTTTCTGATAAGTGTAGACCCTTTCATTTGCAAAAGTAAGAGGGAGTTGGATTCTAGATTTGGAATGGTGAACTGCAAGCCCGTGACTACCTCAATGGAGCTTAACTTTCAGAAGTTATGTGGTGATGATGCCGAACCAGATTTGAGAAATGCCTCTGAGTTTTTTGCATTGCTATTCTTGGTGAACTTCCGTCCGGATATATGTTTTGCAGTTAGCATGTTGGGCTCATATTTTGGGTAAGCCTCACTAGATTGGTGCCAAGAATCTTCTCAAATATCTTCGGGGCACAATCTATCATGGATTGAGATACACTGCCGGAAATATGAAGCTGCAAGATTCTTCGAATGCTGACTGGGCAGGCAGTGTGGAGGATCTCAAGAGCACTTCTGAGTGTTGATTCTCTTTGGGTTCTGCTCGATATCATAGATGAGCAAGAAGTAGAATACAGTTGCTTTGAGCACCGCTGAGACCGAATACATAGCTACGAGTATGATCTCGTGTGAAGTTGCCCAGTTGTGGAAGCTCTTCAGTGAGTTGTTTATACAAATGATGGATACCACCGTAATCTTCTGTGTCAACCGGGGGGGATACGATTATTGAGGAATCTCGTATTCTATGATTGCTCCAGCATATAAACATCAGATACTACCTTATCTGGGATATGGTACATCGATGAGCGAGGAGGCTCCATTGCATTAAGATTGATGTACAAGTCACAGACATTTTGTCAAAGCCCTAAGGAAAGGTCAAATTTGTGACTTTCTCGAATGACTTGGAGTCATTGAGAGACCCTCTTATGAGGGTTATGCATGATGCATGCATTGACCTCTAGGAACTCCAAGGGGTTTGAGGTACTTCTTGGAGCAACAGGCGACCAAAGGGCGACTCACTCTCCCTTAATGGTGCGTTGTGTACAGGGTGAATGGTTTAACCTTCCCCTTGTGATACCCCGTGGCGGCTTAGCGACAAGATGAGTGGTCCTCCTGTTGAGGCATCCTCCCCATGCAGTCTGAGACGCATGGGAAGTACCTCTCATCTGGCCAATAAGCAGGGAAATGGGGTTAGGGACCATAGTATTACTATCGATGGATGCATTGTTTTATCTATCGTACTCCCTATGCTAGGATGACCTCTATTGATCTGGGATCAGCATGAGTGGTTTGAGACACTCTCTTGTGATATTGATCTGGGATCAATGAAACTGACTTCGGGTCAGTAAGAGTGATATGACTCACTCTCTTGGAACTGATCTGGGATCAGTAAGAGTGGTATCACACACTCCCTTCATATGGAACTGACTTCGGGTCAATAGAGAATGGTATGAGACATTCTCGATCAATTCTTCTTCTTCATGGTTCAACAAAGCAGAGCAGTGCAGGGCACTAATGGCAAAGATAGTACAGTCTGCCAGTTGGATCACCGGATGGAGTTCTCCCTAGTTGAGAAGGAATGTTAAAATTGGCAACTAGGACCAACTCCATGTGGGTCATCTTATTTATGGCAACTGATATTTTTCTTGGATCCCTATCATCGAGAAGTGTAGTATTAATCTAAAGATCATCCAATTCCAATAAGTATTCATGGAGTTATGAATTTATTTGTGTTATAAGACAATTCGTCAAGGTCGGCCAGCAACCAAATAAACCCCACATGTGCTCAACGTTTTAGTATAAAAGGAGATGACTTGAGAGTCATTTCACACTCATCTCTCTCTTGATTTCTCTCCACTTACTTTGGGTCTTAGTGGAAGAGAGATCTAGGAGGAGGATGCCCTAGCCACAATCTGCCCTAACCAAGAGGACGTAGTAAAGTGAGAAGCCCTAGCGCTACAAGAAGGACAGCCCTAACCTATATGCTGGTATCTACGCAGTCTAGAAGCTAGCCGAGTTTATGGAGATATTCTCACTGTTTTAGGTGTAGATTTTAGAGAAGAAGAGCCACAGCTCTTAGCCACATTGCAGGAGGCAAGAAGGATGGCTTGAGGGCTGTTTTGTGACACATTGAGAGCAGTCTTACCTTGCAAATCAGGCCGCAAACTACAGGTGAGTTTAATGATTGTTTTGTGCATGGTTTTGGGGTATATATCTCTGTTTATAGGGCCGTAGTGAGAGACTGCTACAGCAGCAGTTGGGAGGTGAAGTTTAGATGGCCAAGAAGCCTAGAAAGGCCCTCCTAACCAGGCCGCAGTCATCTCTAAGGACAGCGTGGCAAAACAGGGGTATTCTCCCTATATGTTAGGCTTGTTTACAGTACTAGAGTGGTAAGATTGCTTCAGGTCTGAGTTGATTGTTGTAGGGCGCCTTGTGGAGGTGCCCAAGTCCTACAACATCCCCTTGGATACCTTAGATCCTTCAGCTGAAGTAAGCGCCCTGTTTGGAGAAGATTAGGGCACCGATGTAAGCTTGTTGGTGTGCCCTAACTAGACTAGTACATGCACAGAACCCTAGGCAGGGATCAGCAGTAGCATGTAGTAGAAGGTATGGCGAGGCTATTGGGACAACAACAAGGTATGGCGAGGCTATTGAGGTATGGCAATGGCATAGTGCAATAATGGCACAATTGGGATAGCATGACTGTTAGGGACAGCAGCTACAGCAATACAACTAGGCAGTTGTGGCAAGCATGGAGCTACAAGGGACAGTTGCATAGTAAATGGGGCAGCAAAGGCACAATAGGACAACGGTTATGACATGGCAGCATGGGCACAATTGGGACAGCAGCTATGACATGGCAGCAAAGGCTACAATGGGACAGCAGCAAAGGCATCGTGCTACAAACTCATTGGTCAGTAGCAAGGTGCAGCTATGGCACATGGGACAATTGTGGTAACATGGTGCAGCTATGGCACATGGGACAATTGTGGTAACATGGTGCAGCGATGGCACATGGGACAATTGTGGTAGCATGGTGCAGATAAGGCACATGGGACAGTTGTGGTAGCATGGTGCACCAATGGCACATGGGACAACAGTCGCATCGTAAGGTGTTGCAGTATAATGAGTGCAACATGGTTATGCAGTCCAGCACTGTGATGATGGGTGCAGCACAATGAGGTGCAGCATGATGACGAGATGCAGCACAATGATAGGTGAAGGAGTCACCTTGGAGAATCAGTTGAAGCAGCATGTCTTCAACTAATCTAATGTATCATCTTCTTAGATATGATCTATGCTCTTATCTAAATAAGTCAAAGTGTTGACTTCTGTTGTAAATGTACTATCTCTCTCTCTCTGTTGAACTATTGAAGAACATATAAGAAGAATTGATCAAGGGTTTCCCCACATTGGGGTTTGCCCCTGGCTAGCGCCACATCTTGTGTCCTCTTGTCTTGGCTTGTCTTCTGAGATCTATGTTTATGTTCTATCTATAGTGTACGTTAATGCTGATGTGATTGCTAATCTGGAAAAAAAATTGAGCTAACTGTGAAAATTGAAATAAATTGCTCTAAGCATAGGACATACCTAAATTTAACAATCTCATTCCTCTAAATATTTTATTTTTGAGGAAATTCGAATTTGAGTTAATTTCCCCAAAAATTTGACTTTGACTTAACCCCCAGGGATCAAAGGTTTAAAATTTATCAAAATAATTAATTTACCTTAGTCTCGGGGCCTTTTAAAATTTAATTTTTTAAGACCGACGAATTTTTCCTTTGGAGAATTTAAATTTACCTAGGACTTCGAATTAATTAAATTTATGGCTTAGGATTTTAATTAATTTTGGGCCAAAAAATTTAATTAATTATCCTATGAGAGGAAAAATTATTTGCCAACCCTCAAATGTTTAGCCATGGTTTTCTAATTATGAGGGACTATGCACTAGACATTTTACATCATGATTTACAAATTTTTTACATCGCAAGGGGGAAAACCCATTTGTAATAGACCCTAACAGACTACCCATTTCTGCGACACAAGTATAATCCAACAGACTAAGCAATTTGTTAATCTAACCAAATAGTTATCATTATTCTCAAATTATTTTTACATAGACTCTATCAAGAACACTAAGACTCGCCTAAGCTCCTAGCGACAAAATCCATTCCAGCTTTGGGGTAAGATAGGAGGGAAAAACTCTGCCGATCATCCGAAAATGAATTGGTGAGAGGAAAAACCTCCTAGAATGGAGATCGTCACTAGAAAGGCAGGTTTACCCAAGTCGTTACATACATGACACGAGTCTGCTGAGATTACATACATTATACACACGCAGAATGGGTTTACATAACATAAGGAAGTTAGGTTGATGATGATAGTTGGAAGGCTCCGACACATCAATCAAGCGCTATCCCTTTTGCGAAAAAAGGGTTGTACTGTTATGGGTCGTTAACATGTAGTGGTCAACATCTGGCCCTACTTGGGGACATGGTGTTGCACCGAAAGAATGTGAGAATCCAGAATCTACATGCATGCAACACATATGATAACATAAGTGGCGTCCATCCAAAAATCATCATATAATATTAAGCACAGGAAAGATATAAGCTCTTCATTTATTAACTATCCTAATAACATGAAAAACATAAATCTACCTACAAAATAAAATACTAAAATAAAAGGGTGTAGGGTTAGGAATACAATACAAAAGATGCCCCATGGCATCAAATGCGTTCAATGTAGTGCATGTTGAGCATTTGCTTGCTTTCAAGCAAATCTGTAGGTTGTTTTCAGATGTGCCATGTTCAATCACGCATATGGTAGGATTCTTCCCTCTCTGAAAATTAAGATGTTTGGATCCGTCTTCCGTAGAATTTATCTGAAAACCTTAAACTTATCCAAATTATTTAGAAAGTGAATAACATGTGTTTCATTATCAAAGGCCCGCCCACGTTCAGATTTATCTGGGATAGACAGTTTAAAAATGATATCCGTCTCAGTTTTATCTTCAATTAATTTATCAAACAACTGCATGGTAGAAGCAGCCACAGCTAACTCATCAGTTAAGCAATTTTGCTCTCTTGGGATAGCTTCAAGATTGATGGCTTCAAAATACTCCATGGTATCCCACACAACATTTCTATAATTTCTTAATCTTTGATTTTTACATGTAAATTTATTTTTGATTTGCATGATAACTAAATTTGAATCACCCTTGATACTCAGCAATTTGACTTTCAAAGTTTTTGCCATTTCAATACCCAACAATAGGGCTTCATATTCAGCCACATTATTGGTTGCTTCAAATTCTAATCGATAGGCAAATTTGAAAATATGACCAAGGGGAGATTTCAAGACAAATCCTATACCTTTACCATGCCTAGATGTTGCACCATCAAAGTACAAATGCCAAACTTTATTTTTTAAGTCACCCTCTTTTTTATCAACCTTCCTCTATGGGAATGATTGAATTAGATAAAATAGCATGATTCCCAGGGTCTAGTCATTCACATATTATCTCATTATGGGGACTTTTAGGATCTTTGACATGGGACCTCCTTTCAGGCTCTTTGTTTAATTTAATAAATCCTTGACCATTAGGGGAAGGAATTGTAGGATATGACCAGTTCATTTGAATACTTCCTCCTAAATTAGAGGCCCATTTTCTAGACAGCAGCATACCCCAAGCATCAAGCACATCAACCACAACTATGTCCATGACAATCATGATATCAAGGTACATAGACAGATGGACTTGTAAGTCCTTAACTAACCCATGAACTTCAATTTTCTTCAAATCCATGGCACATTTGTTGTAGTAAGGCCTAGATATCCTTAAATTAAGTTGTTCCATGACTCTCTTAGTCATCACACAAGTAGAAGCACCAGAGTCAAGCATGCAATTATATAACCGATAATTATTAACAAGCAAAGTAATGAAAAAAGGAGAATGCCCTTTGTTATCAGATTTCATACTTTGCAAATACACAGGAGCATCCTGGTAGAAAGCCTCAGGAGTTTCCTCTTGAGTTTCATTCACCTGGGTACTGCCAATAGCATTTAGTAACTTAGCCTTTTGGAAGGGGATCTTCACTATTTTGATGACAAGAACCAAAACTTTAGAGTTATTAAACCAACCTCCTAAATCAATATTCATACCAGAAGTTGATCCATGGTTAAGACTTTGAGAATTAACTTGATTATCATTTTGACTTCTTTGATAATTTAACCCCTTGTCCTTCGCGATTTCAAGAACTCGCTCAGGTGGAGGCTCCTCCCTAAAAAGTTTAGCCAATACATCAGTTTCTTGACCAAAGTTATTAATGCTATATGAAGATGTAAAAAGTCTGATGGTTTGACTATTTCCCTTGAACTCTTCCCAATTTTCCTATGATAGATGATATTCTTTACCAACCATGTTTATCTGATTACTTGTCACAAGCATCCTACAGTGCATGATTCTCTTGATAACGGGACAAGTAGCTTCTTCATGAAGCTCATCACAGACCCTATAGTAAGGTAGGGTATACTCCACAAGATTATTATTTTCAAGAGGATTGGGAGGCCATTACTCACGGGTTTGACCTTTTTCTGCCAGTTATTTTGATTATTATTATTATTCTGATCCCTAGGGCTGAAGATTTTGCATTTGAGCTCTTTCCATTTGAATCAACCTAGACTATAATGTAGTTATCTCCTTAACATGATCAGCGATCATCCTAGCTTGATTTAACTCCATATTTTCTAACTTCTTAAGCAATTTTTGCATAGGTTCTTATCCAAATTCTTTTTCTTTTCCTTTAGGTTCTTTTAATTTAGCTGCAGATCTATCAAACCTAGGAATCTCAAATTTGACAGAAGCCTTCTTATCCTTTTCCAGCTCTTCAATTGTGATTTGACAAGCCTTTTAGTCACCAAGCTTGGACCTCCTTAATTCATAAGAAGTGTCGGGATTATAAGCATCGAGATAATATTCTAGAAGCATTTTATCAGTTGGTTTGTAATCAGCGGATATCTCTTTAAGCATACCATTAAACCTTCTATTAAATTCCTCACACGTCTCATTTTCTTTCTTTTTAATGACGCTAATAGCTTTTGATAAAAAACGATCTTCTTTCCTATTCGCTTCCAAATAGAGAGGTATTACTCCTGGATTATTTTCTCTATCAAATGAGCCAGTTTGGCACCCAGTTGTACTCAAGGATAGACTGCATAATAAAATAACCCTAAGAATTGTTGCACTGGTTTTCCCAAGTTGGGTTTTTCTGGGGACGAGTTGTCCAAAAATAACGGTGTCACTTATGTGTTTGCTATTTCTTTCAGTTGTTGATCTGTAGATGGTTGAGACTGTATTGCGTTTATTTTGATATTTATATGTTTAAATAACTTGTTTGTAATTAACAAGTAGAAGAAATAAACCAGAGAATAGAGATAAAATTTCTAACAGGTAATACTTAGGAATTTCAACATGGTATCAGAGCATGGTTGTAGATCACGGGAGAGCTAAAGGCACCCGCTGAAGCAGACCATTTACAGCAGAAACAGTTGTCCCAAGTGACAAAAGTTGTTCCTAGCAGAAAGCGACGGAGAAGGGTTGACGCAAAGGGACTGCATCATCAGTTCGAGCCAGAGAGAGGGCAGAAAAGACTCACGAAGAGCCACACAGAGACCAAAAAGGTTGATGCAGTTGGCTAGTGGAGCATTTCAGCCAATGCCAGGATTGCGCAGAGCCTAGAGGCTCAGTCCTTCGATCACTGGGGCTAAGGAAGTTGTGAGCAAATTGCGAGGAGTGATATTGGTGGGGTGTTGTTGTTGCCGAGACAAAACAATACCTGACAAGGCAAAACCAAGGTAGAGGGAGTCGCTACCTAGGCGGATTTCTAGCCAAGAAATCCAGATCAGTATTGCAGGTGCATAGGAGATCAAAGAGTTGTGACTCGATGGTTGGCAAGAGGATTTTCAGGAAGGAAATCGAGACTCAGAGGGAGTCTAGCAGAGAACTTCCAGACGGGAAGTAGCGACTCAGAGGGAGTTGAAGAGAGAACTCCCAGAGGGAAGTAGAGACTCGGAGGAGTCGAAAGGAAGAGCAAAGAGATGGCCATGAAAGGATTGAGGGATCAAGACAAGTTGGACAGGGCATCCAACTTTGTGGTCTGGAAGGCCAGGATCATATCCATTTTAGATAGACATCGTATCAAGACCTTCGCCTTGAGAATAGTGGCTATCCCAGTTGACCCAACTGACAATGAAAAGTACGTGGCAATGGCCAAGGCGAAATGCATCATCCTTGATGGGGTCAAGGATCATGTGGTCCAACATATTGCAGAGAAGGAGATGACGAATGAAATGTGGGATACCTTGAAGACGTTGTACCAGCATACTTCCGTGTGGAGGAAGATCTTACTTGAGAATTAGTTGCAATCATATCAGATGCAGAAGGGGGAGCAGATAGATCACTTCTTCGGTAGATTGAAGGAGATTCGGGATAAACTGACTTTCATAAGGGCCACACCAGATCAGGAATTGATGGTGAGGGCGAATCTTCCAGATTGGGAAGAATTATTGGTGGCTCTTCGCCAAGAAGAGATCAGACAGTTGTCCAAGAAAGGAAGTAGCAGCAAAGGAGTCTGGATCAAGAAGGAAGAGGAAGAGGATTCAACGCTGGCATCTGCGAGGAAGCAGGAGAAGAGGAAGAAAAAGGACCTCTCTAAGGTTAAGTGCTTCCACTATGGGGAACTAGGTCATTACGTAAACCAGTGTCCGAGGAGGAAGAACAAGGGAGAGGCGTCTGACTCCAAGGCAGCATCGGCGAAGGCGGAAAAGGCGGTAGAGGAAGATGACAATTGTGCCATGAGTGCTCATGTACCTCTAGAGAAGAGGTGGGGAGACATTGAGTTGTAGTCAAGAAGACTACAGGCGATGAGGGGCAAGATCCTTGAGATACCAAACTCTTGGATTATACCTAGCTACGGGAGCCCCGAAGAGAGAGTAGCAGGATGACGGATGTTGATAGGTACAGATGCAGATGAAGCAGCAAAGAGTGCTACAGTGCAGTAGTCCCGAGCAATGCAGAGCTAGCAGGCTACAGCAATGCGAGAGGCACAGAGAAGGTTGCAACAGTGCAAGATGGCACAGAGAGGTTTGCAGCAGTGCAAGAGGTAGGGAGTTGTTGCAGCAGCACAAAGGCAGTAGAGGGAGCACTTGATAGCAGCAGATAAAGCTTCAGCATCGGGAGTGTTTCTAGCCTGACAGGGATGTCAGTAGTTGGAACTTGGGTGGACCAATTACTTACTTCTCAGTAACTAAGTTGCAATGCAGTAGCAGTTAGCAGTAACACGATGCAGCATGATGAGAAGGGGTTGCAATGCAGATGCAATGTTGGGAGAAAGGACCGGCAGCAGCACGGATGCAGATGGAGCTGTCGTATGGATGAGGTAGTGGTAGTGGCAGTGGCAATGGAAAGAGCCATGGGCATACTTACTTCTCAGTAACTAAGTTGCAATGCAGTAGCAGTTAGCAGTAACACGATGCAGCATGATGAGAAGGGGTTGCAATGCAGATGCAATGTTGGGAGAAAGGACCGGCAGCAGCACGAATGCAGATGGAGCTGTCGTATGGATGAGGTAGTGGCAGTGGCAGTGGCAATGGAAAGAGCCATGGGCAGCAATATAGGATGTCGCAATGCAGAGGATGTTGGGCGGGGAGGCCTAGCATGAACACAGGTACTGGTGCCGTATAATCAGTGATGCTCAGTATGGAGTATTACTAAAGTATAGTCCTCGCTAAGAGGGAGTGTTGATTTGGGGTAGCATCGAATGTGCTCTAGCCATGAAAATTGGTGGAGATGTTAAAGCACATGAGATCTCCAAGACCGAGAAATGGTTTGGGAAGATTCTACCAAGTTAAGGAGATATTAAAATAATTAATATTTTTAATAGAGTTCCTAATTCTAAACTTAGGAAAAATAAAATATTAATGGGTATTAATATAAAACTGGGTTAGAAGGTTCCAAAAGACATGGACCAAGCCAAATCTAATCTTAGCCGTTGATTAGAGATGTAATCTTAGTCGTTGAAGGACCAACAGGAAAAGTATAAGAGGAAGCTTGAGGGCCAGTTGGAAAACAAACTAGAGTGATCAGTCATTCGATTTTCTAGAGTGGGGTTTGCTAAGAGAAATCGAATCAGTGATCAATTGCAGCAAGAGGCAGTGAGTACGAGGCAGAGAGGCAGAGATAGTGCCGAGAGACCAGTGCAAAAGCAGAGAGAAGTAGACGTTGAGCCAAAGAGAGCCACGCAGAGCTAGCAGGGACTAAGCAAAGCCCAGAACAGCCTGCGTCATCCACGCAGAGGCTGCTAGAGTGACGCAGAGAGCCAAAGAGGTTGCGCAATGCCTTAGAGGGCTGACGCTAAAGCCAGGTGGGCTAACGTTGAGCTTCAGAGGTGGCTAGAGAGGGTTTCGTGGGGCAGATTTTCTGAATATTTGCTTCCGAATAGAGAGGTATTACTATCAGATTATTTTCTCTGTCGGGTGAGCCAGTTTGGCATCCAATTGTAGTCAAGGAAAGACTCCATAATAAAATAACCCTCAGGTTTGTTGCACCGGTTTTCCCAGGTTGGATTTTTCGGGGACGAGTTGTCCAATAATAACAGTGTCACTTGCGTGTTTGCTAATTCTTTCAGCTATTAATTTGTAGATGGTTGAGGCGGTGTTGTGTTATTTTGATATTCATAAATTAACTTGTTCGTAATTAACAAGTAGGAGAAATAAACCAGAGAATACAGAGAAAATTTCTAACAGGTTAGACTTAGAAATTTCAACAATAAGAAGTGTCAAGATTATAAGCATAGAGATAATATTCTAGAAGCATTTTATCAGTTGGTTTGTAATCCGCAGATATCTCTTTAAGCATACCATTAAACCTTTTATTAAATTCCTCACACGCCTCATTTTCTTTCTTTTTAATGACGCTAATGGCTTTTGCTAAAAAACGATCTTCTTTCTTATCACCAAATTTATCTTTAAAAGCATTAATGAGGGAATCAAATGTATCAAATCTATCATCAACCCTATCCCTAAACCATTCCATAGCATCATTTTCTAAAGTCATGACAAAGCATTTCATTTGTACATCCTCATAATTATGAGTACAAGCAAATTTAGTCCACCAGGTTTGAAAAGCATACAAATGATTTCTAACAGATATTGCATTATTTCCTTGAAAAGTGAGCAACTTATCTAGACCATTATTAGGAAGGTCATGGTGATAACCTTGGATGTTAGCAAAGTTAAAAGGAGCGTAGATATTCATGATGTCTAGAACAGGAGGATTAAAGAAGAGTGAATGGATGTCACAAAGAGCTTTCTGGTCAAGATTGTCAAGGAGTGTACGAGAAGAGAGCTTGTGTAATCTAACTCTGAGAGCCCTTTCAAGATCCGGAGCAAGATTTTCCAAGCTACTTGGATTCCTCCTAGTACAGGCCCTTATACAAAATGAAGGAAGTGGAGTCGCCACTTGGACAAAAATCTAACTTAGACACTCGAGATGAACAGAAAATGATATGAGCTAAATGAGATGAAGATGAAAAGGATCAAATGATGAGAAGAGATTGAGAGGACCAAGGACAGAAAAACTTTGTCCCCAGCAACGGCGCCAAAAAATGTTGTGTCGTATGACAGGCCAATGAAAAAGATGGATGAGGAGATGAAGCGGTGGAGAGAAAAGATTGAAAAAATTCGTGAACCCCAGCAACAGTACCAAAAAATGTTGTCACACAATGTGTCTAGGCACCGCAACAACACTCACAGTAAGGGTTGTCACTCTAATCCTTACTCCGTTTAGGGGGGTAGTCCCTAGGGTGAATGAATGAGGATATTCACAGGCTCTAGGAGACTTAAGGATGAAGAACTTGACAAACATAAAACAAGTCCTGGTTAACCGAGATGGATAGATCTAAAAATTAAGACAAATAAGACACAACCACAGGATACAAATGATTTTCAGACCAGTGCCTTAATATTCATTTAACCATAAACCAATTGAAAACAAGTTATTTGAAGAAATTTGTAAATGTAATAGAAGTGATGATCATAAACAATTAGATCAAAATCTTAGCATGCAAAAATATTCTAGCAATTAAATTTCGAAAAATTTAAATACCATGAAATTCAAATGTTAAGCAATTCACAATCCTAGAATTAAAAATGATTTTCTTTAATGACCCAAATCTAGAAAATTTGCTAATTTTCCTATAGTCAATCTTTAGATATGATTTTAAACGTGTTTGACAATAGAGAAATTAATACCACAAAATTTTCCTTTTAAATCTTTAAAGTCCAAACAGCCTTAACACAAATAAAAACTCAAAGAATGAATTTTAGTTCAAAAATTTGACTATTCCTTAAGGAATTTTTAATGTGCTAAGTTTTATTGAGAAAATTTAAAGTGGTAAATAATCAATTAAATTTTTCAATATGACAAAATTAAAAATCCAAAGGGTTAATAAATTAAATTTTTAATGGGCCATAGGCCACATTCAAAAAAAAAAAAAATGTGAAAACGTAGGTCCCCTTTTGATTTAATTCTTTTAGAAATTTCAAAGTCACATAAAAATTAAATTAAAATATATATATTATATATAGTTTTTAAAAACAAAATCAAAATAAATAAATAAAAATGAAATGTCAACAAAACAAATTGAAAAAGCAACCAAATAAAAAAAAATTGAATTGTTAATAAAACTAAAACCTAACCTAAATGAAAACATGAAATATAAAACAAATAAAATAAAGAAAAGGAAAACGAATGTTTGTTTGTTTGCAGGTCTAGCGGCGGCATATGGAGTCGAGGAGCGATGGAGCTTGCGGATTGAGGGAGGATGGCAGGGAGGGGATAGATGCAACGGAAGGGCGAGGATCTTGAGGGAAGGTAGACAACAGGAGCGATGAGGAAGGCGCCGAATTGAGGGACGCGGATTTAATGCAAATTAAGAGAAGCCGCAAACAAAGGCAATCAACAGGGAATAGTGATTACAGGAAAGAGGGAGCTCAGGATTGTGAGGAGGATACCGCAAACGCAAGGAGAAAAGGAGGTTGCGGGCTAAGGGAAGGTTGACTTGCAAACAGATGAGGAAGGAAACGAGCTCGTGCAGATGGAAAGGCCCACGGTCCAAGCAACAATGAGGGAGCAGTGTGGCATAAAGGTATGGATGCACAGAGATGAAGAAGGGAGGACAGCAGAAGAGGGATATGAGTGGAAACACAGAGGCAAAAAAGGGTTGCGGGTTTGAGGAAAACTAGAGAAGGGGAGGGGTCGCAAGCTCAAGGAGAAGGGGGTTACGCTAGACAGTAGTAGTAACCACACGTAGGAAGGCGAAAAAGAAGTTCTGTGTAGGGACAAGGAAACGTAGGAATGCAGCAAGGGAAGAAGCCAAGATTTGAAGCAGTGCGATGCCCACCCTTTTTTTCGAATAACAAAAAAAAACCCTTTTTTTTTTAAATGTGTCGTAAAACCCTTGGAGAAATATGTAGATGAACCCAGAGATCTGAATCTTACCCTCCAGGGCATACATCTGGACTCTATACTATCTTTCTGCTCAAATTTGCAGCTGCACGACAACAAGAAAACACCCAAATGATATATACAATGATAAAATCGGAAAAAAAACCCCAAAAACCCATCTAGACTTTTGGCTTAAGGGGTCCTGACCCAAGTTCAGAGTTAGTTGCACCAAACAAATCCCTACTCTATTGGCCCTTTCAGCATCAATCCGCGGTGTGCAGACTGGAGTCTCACCCAAAGCAGTATATGGGGATGCTGGAACCAAGTTTCCGCACCCAAAGATCAATGTGATGTCCTTCTGTTACCTAGATCTACCTTCACGCAGATCTTTAAGCACTTATGGTTTACGGTAGTAACTTCCTCAAATCGGCCTCTAGACCTCCGCGAAGGTCTACGACTGGCGTTTGCAAATCTTGAACAGGCCAGTTAGCTACTTATGTGCACCCTAGATTACCTTTAGATCAGTAATTACTCGGAATTACCTAAGTGTTCAATGACTTTAACAGAAAGCATTATGATCTTCGCGTAATCACTTAACATTAATTGCGTTTAGATAACAATACAAATCAAGTAAAGTTGCACATCAATACATCATTATTTTATAAAGCCATCATTCATCACAACATATAGTGCATTCATACATAAAAGAAGTAAAGAGACTAAACACAAGAATTTCTAGAACAATCTTCTTTATTGATATTCAACAAAGGTTTTCATACTCAAAAACTTCCCTACGCACTTAGCGGCAGGGGTCTGCGCACTCAGTTGCAGACACTACTCTAGGCCTTTGTGCACTCAACTACAGAGACTTTCCCCTCTATGACTTCCTTTTCTGCGCTATACTTCTTCACTTGTACCCATCGACAAAAGCACCTCTATGCCTTAGACTCTCTAAGACACACCTATTTATACAATCCCATGGTCCGCTAGGTAGATCTCAAAAGCCGACTCAACTTTACATAAAGGAGGGTAAAAACCCTTTTTGACTCTTAACTAGCTACGCGCTCCGCGACCATAATTTGCGGAGACTTTTCATCTTTTTACATCAAAACTTCGACTTTTGCCCCAAAACTAACCCCAGGGGACCCCATCCCAACATGCCCCAAACATAAAGGTCATGATTCGCCCTCGAGTCACTCAGCTGGCACGAGATCTTACTGCGAAGATCCCCCAGCTCTACTTGCACAACTGCGACTTCAGTCACGCTCTGCGTGGTTGCCTGCTTCACTTGCTCTACCAACTGCTCTATGGCTGGTCCTTCACCAGCTCGCTTGATCTTCTACTGTGTAGTCTGCAAGTTCGCCAATTTTCCCTGTATGTTGGCCGAAACTAGGTAGGCTTTGTCCAACCAAGGCCCCAACCTTGCCTTAAGGACTGCTTCCTTTTTCTACGATGCTTCCACCTGTGTAAGGAGCTGCTTAGCCTCCTGCAGCTTGGCGAGGCGTTGTGCTGTAGCAATGGACCGCATTGTCACCCTTACTTCGTCATACTGCTACCGGAGCTCGCGGATCTATGTACTTAAGATTTGCAGCGCGGGATCTTCTTGCAGGGTCGTCACCACTTCCATGGCTTGTTCAAGCAGAAATGTGCAATCAACAACCGCGGCATCCATAATAGCAATTCCTTCCTTAACAGCAGCTTCGCACTGTTCCCAAACTTCTGGCAAAGTCGAAGGCTATGACTTGAGCTCCAGTTTTGTATTTTCATATTCAATTCAATCTGAACTCTGGCCACCTCTACCTTAGCATCGCGAACGCCGTAGCTAGCTTCTGATCTTAGCTTCAAGCGATGCCTCCTCGGGTATGTGCAACTCCGGCACTGTCCTGCATGCTTCTGTAACCGCGGCCGCCAACTGGGTGCTCTGCGCCTGGATCAATTCCTTCACCTTCAGGGCCTCCGTCTTCTCGGCGAACATTTGCTCATTGTTCACCCAATATTCGCTTATTAAGCTAAGAACATGCTCTTAATTCCGCCCACACACCTGTCTGCAGCGTGTGAAGATATTCGTTGGGGAGCGTTGCAAGGTGGAGGCCAATGTTCTTCAAATCACTTACGATAACCTTGTCATCAGTCAATTTCGCACTCAAGGACCCTTCTAGTAGCGCAACTGCCCGGAGATCCACTGACCTGACCATCTCGGCAGCCTGACTAGCCCCTAGTGCCAGACTCATCTGTGCAACACTCACCTATCCTACGCCCACCAGGATCCTGCTGGTTTGGATCTACAGTTCGCACAAATCCTTCTGAATAGTCCCTAGCGACTGCAAGTGTTGTTGTTCGAACTGTTGCAATAGTTCTGCAGTGGTGTCGTGCACTTTATCTCTAATCTCATTGAAATCGCCTTCTGTGAACGTAATGGGATTGAGCAGTGGCTTCGTCGCTTTTGACTTCTTCCGGGGCCCCTCCTTCTGTTGTTCCCTGTACCGCTTCACCCAGAATGGAGTGCTTTGTCCTTCATCACTGCCACTACCCTGCTTTGACTGTTCTTCTTCCTCAATGTGGGGCAAAGGGAGTTTGCTGCTTTGCTCGAAGTCACGTTGTCCTTATTCAGCATGCTGCTTTGCAACACGCTCCTTTTCTAGTCGGGCCTTCTCTTTGGCCTCCTTGCTGCGTTGCGCGACCAACTTTTGGACTGCCTACTTTGCTGCCTCCTCCTTCTTCGCGGAACTCCCCGCGCCTTTGCTGGTACCCATGGCCAAATCTGACAGAGAGTGCCAATATGTCGGCCAACACTTGATGACTTCATGAATGGCATCATCTGTAGCAAGACAGGGCAAATCAAACTACTTCTGTTGCAGATCCTTCTGCGCCCTGATATACACGCGGTGAAAGTCTACCTTGAACTCCACATACTCCGACCACTGATCATACACAATCGAGGACAACCGTGGCCGCTGGTTGACGGCCATGTGAATGCTCACCTCCATCAAAACCCAGAAAATTTGTCTCCGTGACCCACGCGGGGTCCTTCGTGGCCCAAAGGGAGGGACACTATGCAGCCTCCAGCAATCCTTTCTCCAAAAGAGGAAACTGACGGTCCTCCGACAGCACCTAAAAAACTAGCACAATGGAGAGCAGCAACCACGTGTAGTGGAAGGTCTTGCTCTCGTCCTAAGCCTTGCGACAATTCGCAAGGAATTCGCTGCAAAGGTAGCGCGACCAATTAAACTGCACGCTCTCCGCTCACTATGCAGCTAACGAGATCACGAGCATCAAAACCTCATCCACGCGGCATTTCCTCATGACTTTATCGACTAACATCTACATGGCAATTTGTATCGCGAGGTCGTTGATGGACGTTATGGAGTACCCGCACGGCTTCTTGACTAGGTCAAATTTCTTCTTCATCTTTCCTACCAAGTCGCGCTCACTGGTCCTTCCACCAAACTCCTTAGCTGGATTCAAGCCTGAATGTGGCAGGAGCGTGATCCGATGGATAAGCATGTCTGTGATGGGGATAGGTGTGCTCAACCATAAACACCCATCATGCACCAGAGTCAGCAGTTGCTTTATGCAGATGATATTGATATTGAAGCGGTGGTAGTGGGGCACCCATAGAACTTACAACCCCGATTGATTTACTCCGCGAATCCACTCAACTGGCTCCAACGCAGTGACACCCGATTCTTTGTAATACACCCGCTTCATGTAATTCTTCATTGCGAGGTGGGGCAACCTCTCATGATCAGCCAAATCCCATTCTTCCATTTTTAAATGGGGAATCCACGCCAGGCGCGGACCTTCAAAGGTGATGCTTTCTTGTAGCAAGGGCATATGAATGAGGAATTCTCCGCAACTTGGAGATGTACTCCATGCCCTCAGCATCTATATCCTCTGCGCCCTCTTCGACCTCTAAATCTACCACCTTCTCCTTATCCTTCGCTAGCATCTTATCTTTCTTCTGGGCCTAGGTAGCAAAGTGCTTTCTCGGTGACCTCTTCTGCTTGCCTTTCTTCAACTTGGGGTTTTCACGCAATGGTGTAGGCTTCGGCCTAGGCGACCTCGACATCGTAGGCACAAGAGTCGGAGATTCCATGCTCACAACTTCTGGAGTCGCTCCTTCGAAGGCAACAATTCCTCCAATGCTTGCAGTCTCACCTGGTCCTGACATAATGCTGTGAATAAACTATAGGGTATCCTTAGGTAAAGTATTAAACACAGAGCTTGCGACCAAATCTGGGAAAAAATGAGGATTCATAAGCGATGGACAGCACAGCTCAAAAATTCTAAGGATGCAAAGTGTTCTATGTTGGACGGACGTGCGTAATTTATAAGCGAATTTGAATTCCAATCCGACCATTTGCCCCCAAGATCCATCCATAAATGTTGATTTCGCGGCAGATCTTCAAAGATTTCAGCCTTAAATGTCGCCCCCCCCCACTCCTCTTAACTGTCTCCTGGCTGTCAAATCGTGAACAACTACTATAACAGTCATTTTTTGGTTGTGTTGCACAGCATCTCCCCCCATAGCGCAGCTCCCTTTGTGCACATTTTGATACCGTGACATCACCCTTTTTCGTACAGCTCCTCTATCAGGTAGCTCCACAAACCAGGCAGTGTAGTTTATAGTCCCATGCTCCCTTGCAGTTACCCAGAGCGCTAAGACTGTGCTACCGTCATGTAGTCATTGAGCCGAATCTCCTACATATGGTTTCAACCAGCTCCCATTCAGTTTACCTGGGAAAGGTTCTCCGTTCAGCTTTATGAGCTGAACCACGCCCCCATCTGTGATTTCTTTGATGACATATGGTCCCAACCAGTGCATTTAAAACTTGCCTGGAAATTTAGCTAACTTACTATCATATAATAAAGCCAAATCATTTGCCTTAAAGGTGCGCAGCTTTATGTGTCGATCGTGCCATGCCTTTTCACGTTCCTTTTGTACTTGCTGATGAAATCCAGCCAAGATTTTGTCCTCTTCGAGCTCCATCAATTGCGCGAACCGTTCTTCCAAGGCTCTGTGGTTTGCCATTCTTGTGAATGTTGCTATGCGGAGACTAGGCACAATATATTCCATAGGCATCACAGCTTCGACACCATATAGACCAACCGGAAAGGTGTCTGACCTGCTAGCTTTTTGCAAGTAGTCCTGTACGCCCATAATAATTTGTTACGTGTACGTCCCAATCATTCCGCTGGGTGTTGCAAATCTTTGTCAACGCATTTTCCAATATCTTATTGAAAGCCTCAACTATTCCATTGGCTTGAGGATGATATGGTGTACTTTTCTGACCGTAAACTTGGAACTCTTCTGTCAGCGCGCTGATTGTTTCATTGAGGAAGTGTTGTACTGCGATCACTCATTAATACCTTCAGGCAACCGAATCTGGTCAATACATATTCAAACAAAAACTTTGTTGTTGTTGCCCCTGTACAGTCCTTACAGGTTGTGCTTCCGCCCATCTGGTCAGATACTCTGTCATGGTGATGATGTAGCGCGCACATGTTTTCTTACCACGAGGTTGAATCGGCCCTACAAAGTCAATAGCCCATTTCTCAAATGGTCATAACGACACCTAAGGATTCAGAGGCAGTTCATCCCTTCGCGATGGCCTGCCCGTTCTTTGGCATGCATCACACGCCATACAATATGCTTTGGAATCTTTATGCAACGTAGGCCACCACAACCCAGCACACAAAATTTTATGCATTGTTGCCTTTCCTGCATAATACCCTCCTGCAACTCCTCCATGAGCCTCCGCAAGGATGTTGTTTCTTTCGAAATCGGGCACATACCGTCGAAGTATCTCGTCCGATCCCATTTTATACAAATGTCCGGCAATTACTGAGAATAATCAGTCATGCGTACTACCAATTTTTTCTTCTGCTGACTGGTGTAGCGTTCTAGAGTTGTCCCCGTGGCCAAAAAATGGATAATATCTGCGAAGTGGTTGTCCGCTACACACACTGTGAAGAGCTACGCGTCTGACAGCCCTTCCTCCAAATTAGTAGGCTCCTCTCCTGTCTCAATGCATGACAGATGATCAGGTCTTGCATTCAACATTCTTAGTTTCACAATTACCTCAAAATCATAGTCTTGAAATAACAACAGCCACCTACATATTTTCCCCCCAACACAGGCTTATTAACTAGATACTTCAATGCAGAATGATCTGTGTACATCTTGAAATGTCCGCCCAACAGTTAGTGTCTGAATTTTTGGAGCGTGTACAACATAGCCAATCCTTCGCGCTCTCTCATTGAGTAGTTCTTCTCAGCCTTCGATAACTTACTGATCCCAAATGCTATAGGATGATTCATCTCTCCTTCACCAGCCTGTGTCAGCACTGCTCCCAACGCAATACACGAGGCATCAATGTGCACATGGAATTCCTTCTTCCAATCCAAGAAAACCAAGATAGGCGCAGTGACCATCTTTTCTTTCAATACATCCAGACTGCGTTGACATTTTTCATTCCAACAGAATGTAGCGTCCTTCTTTAATAGCTTCTCCATAGACGCAGTAATTTGAGCATAAGCCTTGATGAACTTCCGATAGTATCCAGTATGGCGCAACGTTGCGCGCAGTTGTTTAACACTCCTTAGGGCTTCCAAATTGATTATGACCGTGATCTTGGCAGCGTCCACCATGATTCCTTGCTTGCGTACCACATGACCCAACAAAATCCCAAAGGGGACACAAAACAAACACTTCTTCAAATTCAACGCGGTCTGATACCTTCGACAGATATCCAACATTAAGCGCAGACTAGCTACATGGTGTTTTACTAGCCCAAACATTGTCTAGTCATCAAAATATACCTCCAAGAATTTGTGAATAAATTCTTTGAACGTCGCGATGACTACGCAAGAGAATATCATCGGTGCATTCTCGAGTCTGAAGGGCATCACTATGTACTGAAAACACCCCCATTCTATAGCAAAGGTTGTTTTGCTCCTGTCTTCTGGCACGATCTTGATCTGATGGTATCCAGAGAACACATCAGTAAATGAGTAGGCCTCCTGTCCTCCCACATGTCCAACACCTCATCAATAAACGGTGTCGGGAAAGGATCATGAATGCAAGCATCATTTAGCTTTCTTAGATCTACGCAAATCCTTATCTCTCCCATCTGCTTCTTTTCCTGAACTACCGTTGAGCTCACCCAATCAGATTCCTCCACTGGTTCAATAATACCCGCCTCAAGCATCTTACCCAACTCCAAGCGGACTTTTTCCTTGTATTTGGGATTAAAGCGATATGGCCTCTACTTAACGAGCTTTGCGTCTGGCTTCAAAGTTATTTTCATCACTCCCAAATCCCCTATGGTGCCTTTCAAGTCCGAAAATTTTGTAGGAAAAAAATCCCGGTATTCACGGAGTAACTCAGCAACTTTATCCACTGTGGCATCATCCCAATAATCTCTGATCTTTACGAATTTAGGCTTTGCTTCAATACCAATGTTTACCTACCTAGTCTTCAGCAACACTGTGATATCCAGGTTCTCTATCTGCGGACCTTCAACCTCGCGATGGCCTTCCGCTTCTGGGATATTGATATTCCTTGGATCCTCATCCTTTGCTTCAACAGTCATATTATAGCATTCCAACGCATGGCACAGCTAGGTGCTCCAATCTGGTTGAACCAATTCCAAAGGATCCTGCGAAATTCAGAAGATCGTTGCCTTAACCTCATGCAATGCCTCATCAATGCTTTCGAACCTGTCTTCAAAGTTGAGTGTCCTCAAGAACCCTTCTCTTAAGATATCCCACTCCGCGGTGTCGTGGCGGAGCTCTGTTTCCAAATACCAATTCATAGGGATTATATCCAAAGTGTGACAGAATAAATGCAGCCATTCTGGTTGCGGCTCGGTTCCATACACCTTAGTCCACTTGGCCAAATGATCACGTTGATCATTCTTCAGTCATACTTCTCAGGTAACCATACTTTAGGATGACCAAATCGCATCCTCATCATTCTCCTGTAATCGCACCACTCATCAAAGTTGTCTTTGTGCGTACCCCACCACTGAGCTAGCATAGCGCGCAGTGCCAAATCCAACGCCTGAAAGCGGTGATCCTCTGGAACTTCTCTTTCAAAAGCATCCAAAAATTTATCTGCGTCAGTTAAACCATCGTAATAGGGTAAATTTCTTACCTTCGATGACACACAGCGTAGTGATCTGGTCATCATGTTGCAACGCAGTGTGGATATTTTGTGCAACCTGTTTTGCCAATGTTCTAACTCTTCCTCTGAATTCGAGGTACAAGAACTTTCGCGGTCCCATGCAATTCGTCCATCAGCTTTCGGATTAACCAGTCTTGGTCTCACGCTGTTATTTTATAGATCTAATCTAAATTATCATCACTTTCCTCATAGTCACGGACCGGTTCAGTATAACGCAGTCCTTTTGCAAGGTCCAATGGTACTACAACACGGTGCGATTTCCTTTCAAACGACATTGTTCGCTTCTTCAAATTGATGACCCCATTCATGTCGATAGCCCAATCAATTCCCAGGAGCGCAGGATATGAATTGTTATCATCAACAATCTCTATCACTTCAAAATCAACAAGTGCGCTCACACCTTCTACATCTATGGTAACTCCTTACAATCGTCCCATAGGGATAACCTTCTGTTGGTTTGACATCCTCAGTTGAATCAGAGACCACTGCAGCGCAAGTCTCCCCATTCTCTCCCAAGTCTGTTAAGGCAACACGTTCGCGTCAAACCCCAAATCCAAAATGGCTTGGTCCATCTCATAGTCTCCTATTTGTGCAGTAAGCCTCATCTCACGCTGTAATCTTGCCTTATGATTACCAATCTTTCTGACTACGTGGGGTCCGTCATAAGCATTATCCTTACCGGCACATTTGTTTATCAATTCCTATAGTCCTTTCACAGCCTTGCTATCGCGCAGTAGTTTCATACAAGTCTCCAAGAAGGTGGTAAGCACAGAGGGGTCAACCTCTGCAGGCAGTTTGTCCTGACTTCCTGAGGTAGAGGCCTCAACGAAGCTTTTCTTCGCTTCCATGACCGTTTCCTTCGCACACTCCGGGTCAAATCCAGCCTCCTTTTCTGGAGCCTTGCGGACCCATCCACCTTCAAGCTGTTTTCCCTTATCATCACGAGTCGCTATCCCGCTTCGCAGCACGATATTCACATTCAGGTCCTCTTCACAGGGCTCGACCCTCATCATCTGTAAGTTCTGGGTAGGATGCTGAGGTTGCGCCTTCTTCTCCTGCATCTTGGTCATCATCATAGGACATTCTTCAATTGTGTGGTCAAACTGAGTGCAGTATTGACATGACGGGCGTGTCTGATTCGTACACTCCCGCGTATAGTGTCCTGGCATTCCACAATTGCAACAAATGACCTGCCCACGACCCCTTCCAGGTCCTTCTCCTCCTCGGCCTCGTCTACGCCCCTAATATCCTTTGTACGTTCCTCCAACGCCCTGATCCGGAGGCCGAGT
Organism: Pinus taeda; assembly: GCA_000404065.3. NCBI lineage: Eukaryota > Viridiplantae > Streptophyta > Pinopsida > Pinales > Pinaceae > Pinus > Pinus taeda. The sequence goes on along the minus strand of APFE030825846.1, from coordinate 31,129 downwards.
TTCTGCTTGCATTCAATACGCAGGCGTCCTCTCCATCATTAATTCATAGCTTCGACAGTGGCGCTCATCGTGGCCTACCAATTTGCAGAAATCGCAGAACAATTGTTGCAGTGTCTACACAAACTTTTGCAGTAAGTGACAATTATCTGTTACATGTTTTCCCACCACCTGGCAGATAGCGCACCATAGCGCGGCCCCCGCACTTGGTCCTGTTAGAGCTTCCTGCCTTAGGGGCATTGGCCCCCCTCCTGTGATGTAATTTGCGAAGACAGGGCAGTGATCTTTATCATGCCCCTGGTTTTTACACTTGCGACACCAAACTTCTTCGCGCACCTCCGACCAAGTCGCTTTTTCCTTTTTCAAGCTCTGCAACTCCAAGCAAAGGTCCTGCAACTCTGCATGAATCTGTTGAAATCCCAAAGAAGCGTCCTCAATAGGTGTCTCATGCAATCTCATCGCGATTTCAAGGGCTTCCGCTTGAGTTCCTATCTTTTGTTGCAACAAAGCAATCCTTAGGTGGGGCAGGAGCGTGGCTATAAACCAATCGCAGTGCTGCTATCTGTGAGATTCATATTAGCTTCACGAATCCCTCACTTCAATCTTTGATATAGCTCCCATGGCGTTTCACCGGGCCTCATCATGATTTCCTTAAATCCAATTACCGATTGCGAGGCAGATTTAAGCTTACCGAATTCCTTGTTCAAAGCGGTCTGAGTATCTGCCAATGACGCCAACATATTATCAATGCAATACTTAACATACCATGTCAACGCACATTCCTACAGAGCAATGACTAACTGCATCTTTTTTATATTATCATCTGTAGTTTGTTGTGTTGTCCACACAACCTTCGCAACAAACCAACACTGATATGGATCCTCACTTCCTAAGCCCTTGAAAATTGGCGACTTCATCGTATTCGACATGTTGACTGGCAGCGGTGGTGGTGGCGATGTGGGTGAAAGTGTATGCTGTGGAGGTGAAGATGGAGGTGGTGTGGACGAATGAGGTATCTGCAGAAAACCCTGCCTTATCAACTGGACAGGGCTCTACGGTGAAGCCTGTGCTACTCCCTCGTCGTCACTTGAAGGAGGTCCAATCAATGGACTATATTCATGATCTGTTTTTCATTGATTTCTAAAGCTTCGTCCACTTCGCGTAGATCAAAACATCAAGGTAATGGCATAACTTGCTTTTCACACAAGAGCATCTTAATCCAAGTATTCAAAGATCCCAAATACTTACCTCACGATCCCTTGTAAAAGCGTTGCTCTGCTTTGTTATAACTGACTGAGGTATCAACCGCGAACTCTATAACAAATCCTCTAATGACTCGATCAAGCCAGTGATCAACTGCGCGTGCGATATTATCTTCAGAAGCTTCCAACCTCTGCACGAGCTCCGGGGTCCACACTATCGAATCGTTAAGCCTCCACCTTCCTTGGTTGTCTGCTAAATTAGCGATCCACTCACATGGTTCGATTGGAAAGGTGCAGAAAAAGATTTCGTGTATTTGTGTATAAATACATGTCCAACCATTGTTCTTTTATCAGGCATGGATTTCTATTTTCTTGTGTCGTGAATTCGTGGATCTTTCTATCCAACCACTTCTCAATTTCCTTCTAGGTTGGATTCCAGTGATGCGACATCACACATCTCTTTATGCAGATCTTGATCCCGGCAACAGAACCATTTGTTGGCTTAGGGAGTCTTGACCCAGGTTCAAAGTTAGTTGCGCCAAAAAAATCCCTACACTACTAGCCCTTTTGGCATCAATCCGTGTTGTGCGGACTGAAATCTCACCCGAAGCAGTATGGATGTTGGAATCAAGTTTTCGCACCCACAGATTAGTGTGATGTCCTTCCGTGACCTAGATCTGCCTTCACGCAGAACTTTAAGTGCTTATGGCTTACGGTAGTAACTTCCTCGAATCGGGCTCTAAACCTCCACGAAGGTCTACAATTGGCTTTTACGGACCTTGAACGGGCCAATTAGCTACTTACATGCACCTTAGATTACCTTTAGATCAGTAATTACTCGAAATTACCTAAGTGTTCGATAACTTTAACAGAAAGTGTTATGATTTTCGCGTTATCACTTAATATTAATTGTGTTCAAATAACAATATAGATCAAGTAAAGTTGCGCATCAATACATCATTATTTTATAAAACCATCATTCATTATAGTGTATAGCGCATTCATACATAACAGAAGTAAAGGCACTAAACACAGGAATTTCTAGAATCTTCTTTAATGATATTCAGCAAAGGTTTACAGACTCTAAAACTTCCCTATGCACTCAGCTGCATTTACTACTCTAGGCCTTTGCGCACTCAACTGCAGAGCCTTTCCCCTCTAAGACTTCCTTCTCTGTGCTAGACTACTTCGCTCATACCCATCGACAAAAGCATCTCTAAGCCTTAGACTCTCTGAGACACACCTATTTATACAATCCCATGGTCCACGGACCATGGGTAGTTCTCAAAAGCCAAATCAACTTTACATAAAGGAGAGCAAAAGCCCTTTTTAACTCTTAACTAGCTACGCGCTCCGCGACCACAATTTGCGAAGACTTTTCATCTTTTTACATCAAAATTTGGGCTTTTGCCCCAAAACTGACCCCAAGGGACCCCATCCCAACATAGATAATTACAATAATTACAAACTGAAGGCTCTAATTAGCCATATCTATCAGTACGTTGCACAAAAAGTTAAATAAATAATAAATAAGGAGGTGCTAGCTCGAAACCCTCATGTGTCACAAAATGAAAATCTTATGATAAGCTCGGTGCTTATTTCGTTGGCCTCTTCAGGAAATACAGATCGGAAGTTTGTTGGTCCAACTGAAGACTATCCCCTAACGCCCGATAATTTATCTCAAGATTTCCCTGCAAAACTCGATCGAGCCATTAAAATAGAACGAGAAAATAATAATTAAATTTAGACAAATAAAGATACCTATTATTACAGTCAAAATTAAAATTATTATTCAAACCCTAGCAAACTGAGCAAGATACTTGTGCTCAGATCACACTCTTTAGAAGCTATCATCAATGGCTTTAGAAAAAATTATGCATGAAATAAAACATCTTACAGCATTCCAATGAAGAGTAACACCAACAGAATTTAACTCCAAAGTCTTTCTTTATTATCCAGAAAAAAGTTTACACAAGAGCTTCTTGCTAAGCACATGACTCAGAGACCGGATAGATCGAATGACAAATGACCTCCTGTTTAAAGATAAATCCTCCAATGGCTAGTTCGAGTGATCCTCATCAAAATAATCTCGACCGTTGATAAAGGTCAAAATATCCTTTAATCTCATTCATCGAAATATTTTATTTTCGAGGAAATTTGAAATTTTTTATTTAAATGTACTTTAATTAACTCAAAAATATAATGTTTTAGTTAATTTCCCCAAAAATTTGACTTTGACTTAACCCCCAGGGATCAATGATTTAAAATTTATCAAAATAATTAATTTACCTTGGACCTCTTAAAATTTAATTTTTTAGCACTAACGAATTTTGCCTTTGGAGAATTTAAATTTTCCTAGGACTTAGAATTGATTAAATATATGGCTTAGCATTTTAATTAATTTTGAGCCAAAAAATTTAATTAATTAACCTATGAGGGGATAAATTAATTTTCCAACCCTCAAGTGTTTAGCCATGGTTTTCTAATTACGAGGGACCATGCACTAGACATTTTACATCATGATTTACATATTTTTTACATTGCAAGGAGGAAAACCCATTTGTAACAGACTCTCACAAACTACCCATTTCTGCGACACAAGTATAATCCAACAGACTAAGCAACTTGTAATAAAATAATCTAACCAAATAGTTATGATTATTCTCGAATTACTTTTACATAGACTCGATCTAGAACACTAGAACTCGCCTAAAATCCTAGCGACAAAATCCATTCCAACTTTGAGGTAAGATAGGAGAGAAAAACTCTGTCGATCATCCGAAAATGAATTGGTGAGAGGAAAAACTTCCTAAAATGGAAATCGTCACTAGAAAGGCAGGTTTACCTAGATCGTTACATACATGACACGGGTCTGTTGAGATTACTTACATTATACACATGCAGAATGGGCTTACATAACATATGGAAGTCAGGCTAATGATGATAGTTGGACAACACCGACACATCGATCAAGCGCTATCCCTTTTGCGAAAAAAGGGGTGTACTGCTATGGGTCGTTGACAGGTAGTGGTAAACAAGGTCGATTTGACAACTTGATTAAGGTCGACTTTAAGTGTTTGAGGCCGACTTGACGATGGAGGAGTTTACATGACTAAAATGCATGAAATAAATTTAAATTATTTAATGATAATGATAATGACTTGAGACATAAACCTAGAAGCCTATAATGGAGGCTTTGACCTATTGACCAATGCCCCAGGCATGAAACCCATGCTCTAATAAGTCAATTATCTTTAACAATAAAAAATATGTTTCTTTCTTTTTGACAAATACAATTATGAAGACCAACACTAGTTTCATTCTTCAACACTCCCTCTTAACTATGGGAGGTATTTATAATTACATATATACATAGATACAATGATGGTCTCAAAATGATATGTTCTACGAAGAGTCACAGCACATGCAATGCTACAGATCAAATACTTGACCAAGGTATCTAATCGAGTGGGACTAAGGTGTGTTCCAAGCTTCAGCCACTCTAGGTACCATCAGGCTTCAACTCTAACACCAACCCAGGGATCTAGGTATCGTATGCAAGGTCGTAGCTACACAAGACCAACGATACCCTCCCTACTTCTGGATCTAGACACATCACAGGTCAGCCAGATGTCCTCCCAAGCATCTTGTCACCCCAAGATGCTTCATCTCTCCCTATTAGATATATCCTCCAATCCAAGCATGCTTCAAAAAGTTCAACTGTCTTATGGAGAGATTTGCACAAACACAACCCCAATCAGTGATAAACTTTCAATATTTATACATGTTTAGCACAAACCTTCGAGGTCCTCAATCATTCTAATGCTACTTAGATTATCAAGAACATATCCAAAAATATCTCATTGGATGCTTAATTCTTTAGCTTCTTCAGCACCACCAAACTCAACCTCGGCACTTCTCAACACAATCAAGTGTTTGTTTGGAACTTCATGGATCAAGAACATCCATTTATACTACTTCCATTCATTCTTTGATCTCATTCTTTCTTCAAGGTATTCACTATAGTTGGCATTATATGCCCTCCCTCTTAACTGGGGAGATATACCCTTCCTTAATTTCCCTCTCAACTTAGGGAGATCAACAACTTCATTCTTTCAGCTATACAGGTTCTTTATTTTTGCATCATCATATCATCAAAGAAACTTCAACCTTTCCAAGCTTCAATCCTTCAGGGACATCAATATTTTTATGATAACAAGGTTATTTATGCATCTCTAATATCATCATCATTCTCACAACTCCCTTTATCTATCATGCTCATTATTATTATCAAATTATTAACATCTTCAACATCTTGAAGATTATGTACCTACAAATCTTCCCCGACAACTACAAATATACAAGTCAACTATATCAAAATAATGTCATTACAATGGAAGCATCAAAACAATCAAGCTTTAGACATCAAATACCTAAACCTAGTTAGGTTCATAGTCAACAAGGGTTACATCTTTTATATTCTGGACATCAACAACTTGCTAGGGCTTTTTTGTCTCAAACACTAGATTTCATTATCGAGGCTTAAAGCCTTAGATATTAGCAATCCAATCATAGCACTTTACATCTAACATTATGTTCTAGAGTTTCATGTCAAATACTACTAGGGTTTTGTTACAAACCCTAGATTTCATCAAACTAAAACATGAATAATGATCAAGCTATCATTCTATCAATTAGGGTTTCATTATTATTTCCTTATATCAAACTCTTACTAGGGTTTTTATTGTAAACCCTAGATACACACATCAAACTTCAACTATTTTGACCAAACTAGGGTTTCAATTATGTGGAAGCTCATCTACCTAGCATTTCATTCCTAGGATTTTATATTAGCTATTATAAGGGTTTTGTCATAATCCCGATCAAACCCTAAAAAGGCTAGGGTTTTATCATAATATTATCAAAACCCTAATCATTAAAAAAGTATGATTTTATCATGTGGCCATTTATCAACAAACCCTAAGTAGACTAGGTTTTCATAATATTACCCTAAGCATCAAAAAGCTAGGGTTTTGTAACAAACCCTAAAGGCTCGGTTTTACTAAAGTAAACAAGAGATAGAGAATATAACAAGGTTGATTTAATCTAAAGATTAATCATCATAAACAAGAATCTTAATGATTAAAGCCCTAATTATAAGAAAGTTAGTAATACAAGGAAAATTTCAAAAGTGATCATTCCTTTAAATGAAGAAGTTTAGCAACAAATCTTGTTGTCTTAGACATACCTTGAGTTGCTCTTACAAACCTTGTAGGATTTCTTATTGAAAGACTATACAACGAAACTTCTTACAAGTCTTCTTTTGAGCATACCTGCAAGTTTTTCTTTAAAGGAAAATACAAGAGAAAGGATAATATACGAACAACAATGATAAAGAAATCAAAATAGAATACTTATCTTTTGTGAGTAGGCCTTCCTTTCTGCATTAAAATTAGTATTACCTTCATGTACATGGAACATTTTTCTTTGACAAGTATCATCAAAACTATACAAGTACAAAACCATTAAAATTTTAGAAGATGTATTTCTAGGGTTTCATCATTCACTTTCATTCTTGCCAAGAGTTGTTACACTGCTTACAAACGATAGAAATTATGAGGATTTTCATATGAACAATTTTCATCATAATGAAAAACTTCCAAACCCTAAAAACAACTAAATATTGAAACATTTCTTATTTAACAAATGAGCAAACTATACTTACCTAAAGATTTCATAACTTGTCTATGATTGAAAGATCGACATTCCATTAAGCTTGTTGCCCTTTCAAGCAGAAGACATAAGTTAGATGACTAAAATCATAAACATCAATACCCACTTGAGTTGGTTGAGGACTTCAAGCTTTTCGAAAATGCTCGATGCTTTCCAAGAATAAGTTGCTACATGACTGCTCCCTGTTTGCTTAGTGATATACTATGTTATTATGCATACATGTCTTCTTTCACAAATTGCAAGATTGATGGAAGATTCTTTCTAGAAGACATCTCTGCTAGTAAAAGTCGTTTTTCATGTCACTGATAAAACTTTGTCATATATATATATATATATATATATATATGCTCAGATCCTTGTATAGGAGCCTTGGCTTCTTTTACTCCTTTTGACTTTTGTGTAGAGAGGAATGGATCTTTCAAAACAGATATACATGGCTTTTATATAGGTTCTTTCCCTTCGCTGGATTATGGAGCTATATTCTTTATAAACGTCCACATGTCTCTTTTTAGTGATGACTGAAGTTCTTGTGGTGGCTACAAAATCATAGAACCATATGATTTTATGAACTTCTAAGATGATTCAGGACTTCGGCTTTCTTGCATGATGCTTGGCCTTCCCTTATTTGTATGCACAAATCCTCGTCCTATTCCACAGGGGTCTCGGCTTCTTTAATGATTGTGGTGACTATAATATACTTCTATGCAGTTCGGTCTATAATTCATTCAACAATTGAAACTTCACTCTATCCTTCAGGGACCTTAGCTTGGATAAAGCTTACATATTTGATTTTCTATAATCCTTAATTGATGCTTCACGGCTTCCATATTTATTTTGATTTTCCAACACAGGTCTGTTGCCTAATGAGCTCAAGCCTCATTTAATTTGGTCCTTTTAGATAGCTAGGACTTGAGAGGTAAACTTGAAAACTATTGTTTTTCCAATCAATAATGATCTTCCAACTGCCATTTTTATCATTGGCCTTAGCTCTAACACCATGTTGAGAAATCCAATAAGGTAGAGGGCAATTTTATTTTGATCTCTCTTTCATGACATTTACTTGTGATCTCATATCTATCTTCTGTTGATTATATTAATGTTGTTTATCATCAAATAAATGTCAAAAATATGAAGAACACAAAAGAGGACACAAGATGTAGGCACTCAGCGAAGGCAAAACCCCTAGTAAATCAAATTGAGACAACCAAGATCCTCTTGACAAATATTCTCCTCCATCCATCAAGTCAGCCTTTCATCTAAACAAGTCAAACTTTAGTCACAACCTTCGAAGGTCAACATGAATTAGTACTTCAAAATTTCGGTCTTCTTCTGCAATCCTGAAACTTGACTTTCTAACTTTGGCCCTACACTTTTCTTAGTTCCTTTACATGTGTGATAGAATGTAATCCACTTCAGACTTCCTTTTTCTCCTTTGCTTCGCATTCCTTTCTTCTTGTTATAGAATAGTTCCTTTCTCATGTGCTTTGCACTTCTTTTTCTTCAAGTTGCAGAATGAGATATTTCGTGTAGGTGAGGTGCACAATAAGTTGAATAGTTCCTTCATATATAGTGGCTCAAAGCTCTAATATGAGGCCAACTTGATAGCTTGATTGAGGCAGTCTTTAAGTGTCTGAGGCCAACTTGATGATGGAGGAGTTTACATGACTAAAATACATGAAATAAATTTAATGATAATGATAATGACTCAAGACAAAAACCTAGAAGCCTACAATGGAGGCTTTCACCTATTGACCAATGACCCAAGCATGAAACCCATGTTTTAATAAGTCAATTATCTTTAACAATAAAAAATAAAAATAAAAATCTTTCTTTTTGACAAATACAATTATGAAGACCGACACTAGTTACATTCTTCAACAAAGGGTTGGTGTGGCCCAGGCCGGGTGCAATCCCCAGGTGATTTTGACATTTAGATGCCCCTGGGTCGCAGCTACTCAGGTCACAGGTTAGGTGTGTCAGTCATCTCAAGGCACACATTACCTAACAAACAAAAAATCAAATTTCAAGTTTGTTACCACCCAGTTTAGTGGTCTTGATAAGGCCCTTTCCAAATGCTAAGGTGGTACCAAATAGGAAAAGTGCCCACTATCACTTCAGCATGAATCCCTACTCTTTAGGCTTACTCTTGCAAAAGCCAATGGAGGCTTACCTAATCTAAACACATACAACTTCACCAAAGATGAGTAGAACAATGCCTAAGTGTGTTGTCTAAGGTGAAAGTAGGAGTTAATTTATTAGTCACTGGTTTTGTTAATGAAAATAAACTGCCAAAATAATGCAGACCAACAAAATAAAATCAGTCAAAAACTCTAAATATCTTGCTCTAAAAATCACAAAAAGTGAGTGATAGATGCCCTTACCAATTATGAGATGAGTTACTTGAATTGCCTTTGGATAAGTGGCTGGAAGTGGGCAAGTGTGTTGTTGTTCTACACTTTCAGACATGCAAAAGGACAAAAAAAATGCCGAAAAAAATGAGAGGCTTGGGCAGCAAGCAAGTTGATGATAATTATGCCCCAGAACTTCATATCTACAAATAAAATGGAGTTTCCTGAAGTCTGGAAACTACTTACAGTGAATTGTGGTTGATTTCCCCATAGGGTCAACATCCAAAAAATTATTCCAGTGAAGTATTTGACATATAAAGGCTAGAATATGTCTTTCTTTAGCCAAGAAAATAGATGACAAACTATAAAATTAGATCTGGTAAAAAAATCAAGTGTTACTAATGATGATTACTTGATTTGCAGCCTTTGATAATGATTTTTGCCAGACCTGTGTAAAATTCTGTTGTAATAAACTGCAAATCTGCAAAAATCTTAAAGATGCCCTCCTGAAATATATAATTTAACTGCAGAAAAAGAAGGTAGAAAGTTCCTTGAAAAAATATAGATCTAAAATTAAGACCTCAAGGGCTACCAGCTTTCTAAAGATAAAAAGTTCAATGCAAACTAGGAAAAAGAAAGAGAATTTTTATTTGTTTATTTATTTATTTATTATTATTTTTTTTTTAAATGAAATAGCAAATAAAAGAGATTATAATTTTAAATGGATGGTTGCCGTAGGGTGTCTTACCTTGGCCTTTTCACTTTCTCAGGGCATGGGTCACAATCACAACCCTCTCTTTGTTAACCATGTAATATAGATTCTAGATCGAAAAAGGAGAAAGGTGTCTAAGTAATGATCAAACCCCGATTTAATCAAGAACGATGATACGGCAACGAATTTTACCATAAAATTCTCTCTATAAAGAAGTCTCCAACCAATGGGTTAACTACAGCAAAATGAAGCCTCCTCTATTTGCTGAAGAAACCCCCAATAAGGGTTTGTCTAACTATGAAATTTGATGACCTTTCACCAACAAAACCAACAAAGGGTAGATGAGATCTAGTGCTTTGATTTCTCCTTTCACGTGACAACTTTGTCCCTTGGTGGATTAACCCAATAGGCCTACAATAATTCAGAAATCACTCACGCATATACTTTAATAAATGTCACGACATAAATCAAGAAGAGGAATAATAGAAAATTTGACGCAAAATCTCACACAAAACGAAGTAGTATTATGGCCTAAGTCACATGGTTCGGGTTCGCGTTTGAGTTCGACAATGATTAGGATCGGTTTGAGTTCGAATTTTTTGATGTGGTCCAGATGAGGTTCACCATTAGGTTTGTCTATATATATATAAACCTTACAATGAAATATAACACATAATAGTAAGAAATCAACATCAATAAAAATCAAAAATTCTCTCATGGTCCTGGAAATTGCATGCATAGATTATAGGTTTGAGTCCTGACATGAGGCTGTGAGTATTGAGCTATGGACCTGGTCAATAGTGATGAGGTCAGATTAGGTTCATTGAACCTCAAAAACAATTTAGGCTCACCAATTTTCAAACCTCAAGGTTGAAGTTTAACAAACCTTGTGAGATTATGGCATATAATGATCTCAGAATTCAACAACAACCTATTTGGGTAGAGGGTTTAACCTTGTATAATGTTCTTTGTAGTGGCTAGTAGATCCTTCTCTCAAAAATAAGAGGGTTTAACCTTGTATAATGTTCTTTGTAGTGGCTAGTAGATCCTTCTCTCAAAAATAATATTCGTTGACTTGTCATCCAAAATACTAGAGACTAAGTCATTATAATAGAAAATAAATGTTTGCATTAGAAAATTAATTCACCCACTAAAGAGTTTTGACTTGAGTTGGAGATGCAACAATTTGGCTTAGGATCCCAACGTATTAGTTTCATCTGACTTGACTAAGTTTGGAGTGACGAATACAAACCCAACGCCCTGATTTTCATGCACTAACAACTAGTTTTGCCCATTTTTTGACTTCCAAATGTAAGCTTGATGACACTTTTAATAGCTCAACAGTTTGACTTGAGGAGGAAACACTGAGCTTCTAGAGCTTGGTGTTTTGCTTCAAGAGGCTTGTCTTCATCATGGAGATGCCAACAATCAATCATTTCACCCTCTTTGACCTAGGGCGTTATCATTCGACCCCCTTTGACCATCCCATGTTAGCTTGAGGAGAGGTCAATTTAGCTTGCATGTGCTTAATAACTCCAACATTTTGCTTCTTTTGGGTTCTAGAAGGTGTGTGTGTGTGTGTGTGTTACAAAATTCCATGCAACATAAAAAATATAAACGCCTCATTTCTCTCCAAAGCAATGTTGACTCAGTCAAATTGCACGTGGGGGCTTTTTTGGGTGCATTTTTTGGGTCAGTTGCACCTAAGTCGAACTCCAAGTCTAAGGGAAGACTCCAAAGTGTAGCGAGTCTTGAGGAGCTCCAAAGGTGTCTGATGGAGTGAGAAGTATTACAAATGAGTCTACACAAGTAACTCTTTTCAATGGTGACCCAATGGGACTCGATGAAACTCAAAAGTTTAAAAAGAGTCTGACAACAATGGGACAAACAAAGAAGTGCCCACCTTTTGGGCTTAATATTATTGACTTTTGAGACAATTGTGCTATTTTTAGTCAAGGAGGCTTATCCTGTGAAGTTTCCTTGATTATAAATCTTATTTTTATCTCCACCTAGAGCACATGACTTCATAAGGATGCTTTTGGGGGGAATGCCTTAATTACACTATATTTTCTCCCATAATTAGACTGCATGGACTTGGAAAGGCCTTGTTGGAAGACTCACCTAATTAATTCAACCTATTTTCAATTAACAGTTAGAGCACATGGATTTGAAGCAAGTTGGAGTAGCTTTATTTTGGATTATTATCCTTTTAATGCCTCTTGCACCCTTTTTGAGAGGAGTTATCTTTGGCAAGCTGCGCTTTGACTTCTATTGATAGTTGGAGTATTTTTGTACACTACTATCCCTACTCTATAAAGGAATAGAATAGGTTGAAGAGAGGTACAATGTTATTATTCACTAGTTGCTTTTTGCTAGAGTTCTAATCTCCTCACACCCCTCTTAGAGAAGTGTAGGGTCTTCTATTGCATTCACATGATTGTATCCTTGAACACTAGTGCAAGAAGGTGCTTTGAAAGTGATTGGATGCCCCTCGGAGTTCTTGTAGGTGAAGCTTCTATTATCTAAACTTTGTATTTAAAACTTCCAAAATAAAGGTAACAACAATTCAGTCACTATATCTCACTGATATATTGTGTTTTTGCATTTTACTTTGATCAATTAAATTGATTGATAGTGGGAAGTACTCCTCCTTGGTTAATTTCCTCCACTCCATCACCCACAAGTTTTAAGGCACTTGGGTCACTAATCATAATTTTGTCATTTGTTCTTGTTTTTACATTTTTGCAAGCAAACATGCATTTTTAGGAGCAGGGTTTCATGGTTTGATAGCAGATTTACATGTTTTCTACAATACCCTGGTCTTGATCCCTAGACTAGTACGGAATATGTGTACATGATGAATGGCCAAAAGTTGAATGATGTAATATGCAAAAATTGTACATTGATTGATAATAAAAATATACAAAACAGATTGCAAAAGGAGAAAGACAAAAGAATGGGGTCTATGACTCCATAAGAGGGGAAAAGAGGGGGCTTAGAGTGGGGTCAACGAGGCCAAAGAAAGATAATATTCTTTTCTTGATGAGCCTAAGTCCTTAAACCTTGACTTCATTAAACATTTGTTTTATGTTTTCCTAAGTGTTTTGACCTTGGAATTAGTGGGAAAGAGAGAAATAAGTACTTACCATGAAGATGTTAGGGGATAATACTTACTATGTAACAAAATCACATTACGACTTTAGGATATGCTAATGTCCCCTTTTTGTCTAAAGTGGTTTATCCCACATTTGTAAGTGGAAACGGTTTGCTTAGTGAACAATGATATATAAAGAGGTAAACTCAATTGTAAGAAATGCACTAGTTATTTATTGATAATATCATAGAGAGTTATTGTATTTTCCTTTGAGATTAGTTATGTGACTCAACCCTAATAATATGCATGATATTTTGGACATTTATTGATATTATGCATTGTTTAGAAATGGTTTTATTGAATATCAATAAAAATGTTTTTATTTATTATGTGTATACCTTTATTTATTGTGTTCACTGATTTTGTCGATTCCAAGTCTGGTAACATATATATATATATATAATATATAATATATATATATATAAAAAAAAACAAACTAGGAGCCTCTGGTGGAGAATAGCAGCACGTTCATGGCTGACCACTGCGAGTTCTTGGCCTCCTGTTGCACACCCTTGGCCTCTTGTTGAGGGTTCCTTCCCTCTCTTGTGTCCCCTTCCCCGTGTTCCCTTTGTTCCTGCTCCCCTCTAGGTTTGGAGTTTTTGCTTTTGATTGGTCGGACAGTCCAGATGGTTGCGTCGGCCTAGGGTGGCTCTATAGCTGCTGAAATAGCTGCCTTCAACACCCTAGTTGTTGCGGCCCCTAAGTTCCAGAAGAAATGTCCATCGCACTTTGTTAAAAAGGCAGATGAGATCCCAAAGATTAACATTAGTGCCCCTCAAGCTCATTCTCGTGCCTTGCAGCTAGCAGACCAGGGCCTTATTGGATAGTTCACAGGCCTTTGGCCCTCTCCACACTCAGTTCAGTCCGGCATAGAAAAGAACTAGAAGTCACTCATCAAGGGAAAGGTTATGTCGACGTCCTGTGGGAAAGGCTTCTACACCTTCTTTGAAAACAGACTGGATAGAGATATGGTTTTTAGGGGTGGCCCTTACTTCATGGGAGCCTCGGGGCTTTATTTGGATAGGTGGAGTCCCAGCTTCAATCCAGACTGTGATGTTCCTACCTCTGTCCCAGTCTGGGTGAGGCTACCCTACCTCCCCCTCCACTGCTGGAATGAAGCAACCTTTCCACTGATTGGGAATTCTCTAGGAATGTATATAGATTGTGTTGAGCCAAAGGATGGTCTATTCTCCTGTGCAAGGATATGTGTGGAAGTCAACTTAGAAAAAGGACTCCCTGCTGCAGTCAATCTCTGTATGGATAGTTGGACCCGTGTACAGGAAGTAGACTATGACCAGCTGTCATTCAAATGTAAACTATGTCATGAATATGGACACTTTGCCAAAAGTTGTCCAAACCAACAAGACACACCTGAAATATAGCAAGGAGAAGCAAAGGAACAATGCCATTGAGTAAAAAGGAAAAAGAGGAACACAAAGCAAAGCAACGAGCCAACAACAACCTCAAATCTGCTTCACAGAAAGAAGGTCCAAGCCAAAGCGAGCCTACCCCCCCAGTGGGGCAAACACTCTGGAGGGTAAAGTTGGCAAAGAAGAAAATAAGTATGCAGCTTTGGCATCTGTTCAAGAGGATGGTGGCTCTCTCATAAAAGCCCCAATCCTCAGTGGCACTGAGGTTGCCCTACTCTCCTCGACCTTGAAATAGCGAAAAGAAATGCCCACAAGCCCAGAAACAACCAGTAACACAGATGACACCACAGATGAAGAGGAAGATGACGAAGGGTTCTTATCCTCTAAAGAAATAACAGTGACTACAATATCGGCAAGCTCAACAAACGAGAAATCAAAGGGCACAAGAATTAAGGATATGGACAGAAAGAAAAGAAGATCGAGAAGGAAAACAAATAAAGAAAGAAAAAACGGAAAAAGACAAGGAGTTGAGCTTTCAACACACCTTTCCACGTCAGTTAGCTAACTCGGGGTCTAAAGGAGGCAAAAAGGGAAGTGTAGCAGGCCCTACAAAAGGGATGCCATCCACAAAGGGTAAATAATGAATATTATCTCCTGGAATTGCAGGGGTCTAGGTTCTGGAAAAAGAATAATGGAAGTGAAATCACTAATACAAAAGGAAAGACTAGTAGTCACCCTCCTCTAGGAGACAAAGTTGAGAGAGATAGAAATCTCCTCCATTCACTCAAACTTTGGGGTTTTAGAAATATGGAAGCGAAAAGCTCGAGAGGCGCTTTGGGAGGCCTCTGCACAATGTGGAATCTAGCAAAATTACAATTGGTAAGCTCTATAAAAACCATACTCTGGATTGCAATTACTTTTAAGGTTTTAGAGTTGCATCAAACCTTCTTTGTGAACAATGCATATATGCCTATTCACTTTAAATAGAAACAAGAATGTTGGAAGTCATTGATGGAGTTAAAAAACATTGAATATGGGCACAACTATATACTGGGAGGAGATCTCAATACTTCTATGGGTCAAAATGGGAAGCGAAGAGGCTCCACTGTTAGGGATGCCTCTCATGAGAATATGGAGGACTTAATACTCAATCTCAATCTTTTTGATGTAAAACCTCCTAAATTCCTTTATACTTGGAATAACAAGCGCTCAGGCCCAGGGCATATTGCGGCTAGGCTTGACAGATTCCTCGCCTCTGACAACCTTCTACTGTTGAATTTATGCCTGAAATCCTTTATTCTTTTGTGGTGTGGCTCGGACCATCGTCCAATCAGCCTCCTTATCTCGCCCTCTCTTACTCTTGGCCTATTCCCTTTCGGTTCTCTCCTCTATGGTTGGACTCTTCTGGGTTCTCTGATATGGTCTCACTTTCATGGTCGGTTTGGGTTGAGGGCAACCCAATCTCTATCTCGGAATCCAAAATTAAAAGGCTAAAAGGAGATATTAAACAGTGGCTAAAAGAAAATAAATCAGAAAGGCAAAATGCAATAAAGGATACAGAGTAACATCTAGCTTCAATTCAGGGGCAAATGGAGACAACCCCGATTAATCCGACTAACTTCCAAAAAGAAGTTGAAACCTTTAGGGCTCTTCATGGCCACCTCAGAAGATAAGAAGAGTATTGGAGACTAAAGTCCAGAAACAACTGGCTCATGGCTGGAGATAGAAACACAAAGTTCTTTCATAAGCAGGCAAAATTAAGAGAAAGCAAAAACAACATTTCTCAGATCCAACATGGGGGACAGACTCTAATTAATTTCGAGGAAATTAAGAAGGTTGTGCTGGACCATTTCAAGAACCTCTATCAGGAGAAACCCCAGATGGATCTTGATAGTGAGGAATTTTTTCTGGAGAATGTCCCTGCTCTGGTTTGTTCAGAAATGAATGCGGCCTTGACCTCCCCTCTGACTTCAGATGAAATTAGATCAATTGTGTTCTCCTTTTCGCTTGACAAGGCACCTGACACAGATGGTTTCTCTGCTAATTTCTATCAAAATTTCTAGGAAGTGATCAATAAAGACCTGTGTCATATGATAGGGTACTCTTTCAAGAGATTTATAATGGGGGGAGGAATCAACACTTCCTTCTTAGCTTTAATTCCTAAGCAGTCCAACCCTCCTCCTTTGCTAGATTTCAACCTATCTCTCTCTGTAATGTCTCGTATAAGGTCATCTCAAAATTGCTTGCCTCCAGGCTCAAAAATCTTCTACCTCTTTTGATCTTGATCAACCAAGGGGGATTTGTGCCAAGGTGACCAATATTTGATAATATAAATTCTGTTGTAGGAGGCTATAGATTCGAGTTGGCAAAGAGGGTATCAAGGAATGATAATAAAATTGGATATGGCAAATGCTATTGATAGGGCCAGACATAGTTTTTTGCTGAAAGTTCTGAGGAAGTTGGGGTTTGATGCAACCTTTATAAAATGGATTGCTCTTTGCATCTCTTCACCTTGGATCGCCCCTCTAGTCAATGGTCGGGTGGCAGGCTTCTCTAAAGCCTCCGGGGAGCTGCATCAAGGCTACCCTCTCTCCCCTTTTCTCTACATAATTATGGTTGACTCGCTCAGTAGAAGATTGGAGATTGATCGTGATTCTCACCATCTTCCGGGGATCAAAAATAAAGAGGGGATCAGGAGTATCAATCATGAACAGTTTGCGGATGACACCATCCTTTTGGGTGGTGCCTCAGTTGTGATTGCTAGGCGTTTCAAAGTAAATCTGGATAAGTTCCACAGAGCCTCGAGAGGAGCCACAAATGACAACAAAAGTCATATATACACTTGGAATATCACCCCTCAAAGGGCAAAAAAGATAGAAGAAATTATGGGATTCAAAAGGATCAGGGATTGGAAAGATTTCAACTACTTAGGAGTACCAATCTTCCTAAGAAGAGTGCTCCCTATGCTTGGCAAAGCGTTCTTGACAAAGTAAAGTCGAAAATTGTGAACTGGGGAGGAATCTGGCTAAGTAATACAGGGAGGACTATCCTAGTGAAATTTGTGCTATCATTCATCCCTCTATATCAATTTTCAGCTCTTTCAGGCTCCTAAATATGTTTTGCATCAGTTTGGAATATATATTAGCAAATTTCTATGGGAGGGAGGAAAGCAAGATAATGAAAAATTCCACCTAGTGAACTGGAAAACTATTAGAACACCAAAGCAACATGGCAAGGTTGGCATCATAGATCCCACCATGGTTTATTCGGCAATGGGAGCCAAGCTCTATTGGATTCTGAAGACGAAGCCAGATCAATGATGGGTGCAAATAATGAAAGCAAAGTATTTACATTAGTATAACAACAAAGAGAAGCGCATGGAAGTATCACAGGGTTCTCCTATCTGGAAGTTAATGCAATCATCTTCAGCTCTCATTTTGAGAAATCTCTGTAAAATTCCTAGTAAGGATGATTTGATCAATATTTGGTCGGATTCGTTCCTAGGACTTCCCCCCTTGGGTTTGGATCCCTCTATCTCCTCCCTAAGGGATCACTTGATGTAGCGCGGGGTGGTCCATTTAGATCAAATCTCCAATTGGGACAGTCAGGGTCTTATGGAAAAGGTGGAAAATGGAAAATATCCCGGCAAAGCTAATCCCATTACAGGATATTCTAATAGAGAAACTAATTGGATGTGCCCCCCTTGCGCAATCAACAAAGGACGGGTGGGGGTGGAAGAAGTCCACATTCTCAGTCAAGGAAGGCTACTCCCAGTTGCTTTTCAATGCCCAAATTCCCCCCAAGTCCTCAATCTGGAATAAGATTTGGAAAACAAATGTTATCCCCAAAGTAAATTTCTTTTGTTAGTTGTTAGCTCATAAAAGAATCCTCATAGCGGAGAATCTCCAAAAGAAAGGCTCCATTGGTCCCTCCCGATATCCTTTATCTGAAAACTCAGAGGAAAGCATCCCTCATCTCTTCCTCTGCTGCCAGTTTACAAGATTGGTTTGGTCAGTGACCCTAGGCCACTTTTCTTGAGAAATAGATGGTCAGCTAATCTCCTCAACCTCTTTGACTCTTAGCACAAGTTTTACACCGGCTCCCTTCAAGCCAAAAGTAATTTCAAGGACCTCTGCATTGCCCTCCCCAAGTACATTTGCTGGCAAATATGGCTATCAAGAAATAAGGCGATCTTCAGCTCAGTTAGCCCTCTAGCCAGGATCATTGTTCTAAAAGCTCTCTCATCTTGTTTTGAATTTCACAAACCAGCTCTAGAACCCCCTCTTGATCCTAATGAATCGGCTTGGCTCTCTCCTTGGGCTTGGCCCCCGTCCTCCTCATCCCCAAAGAAATTGCCGCAATCCCGCCCTCCTTGGATCCTCCGTTTGACTCAAGAAGGACTTGTTGAATGGATGCATAATTCGAATTCATGGACTCTTCAATTTGATGGTGCCTCAAAAAGAAATCTTGGGGTGGCAAGAGGGGGATGGATTCTCATTAATCTCGATGGAATAATTGTTGATCGGTATGCTTGGGGTTTGGGCAGGATGACAAATAATCAAGCAGAAGCCTATGGATTATATTTTGGCCTCACTCTAGCTCAGCAAAAAGGAATCAAGGAAATGAATATCGTGTGAGATTCTTAGTTATAAAGCACATGAACTCAAGCACTGCAGCCCAGAATAACAAGTTAAATCAGGCACTAAAGAGAGTACTTGGCTTGCTCCCTCTCTTTGGGCATCTGCAATTCTTTCATATTTTAAGAAGCCTAAATAAGGAGGTAGATATGCAAGCCAATATGGCTTGCCAAATCAAAGAAGGTTGCAACACGGTAAATGGAACTGAAGGGGCTATCTTCCCATCCCCTAAATTAGAGCATGAATGTCCTAAATTTGATGATAAATCTCTCCTTCTACACTAAAGACCGAACACCAAAGCCATATACCTTGGAACTAAAAGTTATAATAATCCATGCTACCCCTCTCCCCTCCCTTGGAGTGAATTAGTCCTGTCTCCCTTTGTTCCCTCCTCTCTTCTTCTTCTCCCCCTTTCTGAACCCCATCTGCCTGCCACCTCCTCCACCCCCTCATTCCCCCGCCCCTCCCCACCTCCACTCCTCCCACACTCCTCCCCCGTCACATCCATCATCCCTGTTGGCGCCCCCTCGCCCGCCCTATCTAGCATCAGCTGAGCATAATCCTTACCTCACACTTGACTCATGGTTGCATATCTCACCAACCCATGACACTTGGCGCAGAGCAAGGAATAAGTGTGAGAACTCTATGTGTGAATTTTCATATTCGGTTCCATAGCAGGAACAATCAAACCAACTCTATGTGTGATTCCTTAGAACGAGAGCCTCCTTGATTCCTCAGAACAAGAGCCTCATTTAATTCTTCTAGGCTGGATCGAATGGCTCGCACGAGGAATAGTTAATTTGCTTATGGTGGAAGTCATTTCAGGCCTCAAGATAATCATGGCAGTGAATTGGGACCTCGTAGGTAAGCATGCAATCTCTCGGCTCGGTAACTACTATAAATTGGGGAGTAAAGGTCTTAAATTCTGCAAAAGAAAGGATTATGTCGAGAAGGTCGTTAGTGGAATGACTCTCTGACAAAGCCTGGATTGTTTGTGGACAATTCTGGTTGTTGAGAGTTGCCCTTTTTTAGAGATAATTGTCGAAGAGTTTCAGTCTGGTGAGTGCAATTTGTTAGAGATAATTGTTGGAGATTATGAGTCTTGCTTTGGTGTGATTTTGGGCACTGTGGTATCAATTGGGACACCGTTTTTTGTTACACTGTGTCAATTGGGTCATTGTTCCTCCTCAGTGGCAATTGGGTCACGATCTCTGTTCCTCTGTGGAAATTGGGTCGTTGGTTTTCCCTTGGTACATCTCTTTCTCTTTGATATCATGGATTCTGACTCCTGTGGCTATCGACATCGGCGCTCGAATAGGTTGGTGGGCCGTTCTGATCAAAAATGGGAGAAGTGCCCACCTTTGGCTACATACTCCCCTCATGCCTGTGGACCATGTGAGAGAGAGCATTATGAAGGGAGGGAGAGTTTGGCTGATTTTCAGAAGTGTTTTCAGCAGCAACGCGAGGAAGCTTGGGAAATGCAAGAGAAGAACATAGAGAAGAACCAAAAGATTAGTCAGCTGGAAGATGAGGTGCATGCCCTGCACAGTCAAACTGAAGATCTGCAAATTCAACTAGTAATGAAGAACTCTCAGAACGCTGACGAATCTACTGGAATTGACCTTACCCAACCTACTGAATTGGATGACTAGTCTACCTCTCTTGCTTGTGTTTTATGCTGAATTTTAGATGTATTTTGCTTTTAGGGCAGTACTGCAAAGTTTATACTAGTATACATGTAAACGCCCAGTCACACAGTTTGAAATTTTGAAAAGAAGAAGAGCTTGTACAGCCAGTCTGCAATCAGAGATGCCCTTGGATGGCAATGTAATTGAAATGTAACCTCCTGTTTTTTGCCGCGACCAGGCGCAGTTAAATATAAATCTACTACTCTTTACTGTTACAAAAAAACATATATATATATATATATATATATAATATATATATATATATATATAATATATATATATATATATATATATATCAGCTCATGGATTATTTGGGGTTACCGCTTGCAAAATGAGCAGGGAATTCTCCATCGACTCTCCCACCTAACCAACCCATTCTACACAGTTCCTGCACACAGTTGTTCAAGCTCTTCAAAAAATAAATGGACATGGCCATTGCTGCCCCTCGACAAACACCAGAATAATTATTGGCTGGAATTTTAATAGCAATGTTTATGCCCAAGCAGCAATTTTGGTTTTATTGTTCTTGGCGATTTTTTATGGTGTCGTCCACCCAGTATTGGATTAGCTAGTGATGGTTACATAGCAGTGCAATTGTTTTTTTTAATTAATGCCCAATTTGTACATTCTCTGTTTATTAATAGTTAAAGGAAAACTCGTATCCCCCAAAAAATGTAGGATGGAATAGATTACTTGATCAGGTTCATGTAATTTTGTAATCAGCGAAAAGAGACCATAAGGCTGCTCCTAGTCAATCCACGCACAGACCATAATCTGAGCTACCCACTCCCCTGTTCAACAAGTAAACAATACAAGCTAAGGACCACCTGGAATCTGCAGTCGACCTTCATCTCCAAGTAAGAGTAACTTTCCAGAGAATCGTAGATAAGTTAAGGATCAGACAGATTTATTTCAACTTCACGTAGCATTCTGTTTAGAATTTTGTTAGCCCTGCACTCAAACGAGCTTGGCTTACCACTGAAGCTTTGACAGCCTCTCAAGGTACCATGTGTTATAACTTAGAATATGTAATCCTTCTAACTCTAATATAATATCGCATGCTAGTACTGTTCTATCTTAATTAGATAACATTACAGATTGCCTGAGGCAGGTATAAATAGAATATATTAATTGTCTGATGATTAAACCAGAGCAAGTGATTGTAAAATTAGTCTGTCTCCTACTCGTACAATTTGGCTAGCAAATAATTTGATAATAAACTCTGACAAGATCTTGGGAATGACTATTATAAAAACAGTATTAAAATAACCTCTCATTTTGAACCCATTTTCAGTGAATACCTACCTACTTACCTATATATCTATCCATATTTATATATCTATATATGTATTTTTTGAGCTGTCAACTAGGAATACAGCACTGACAAGTGGTTCGCCCTCCGAAAAAAAAATAGACAAAAAAAAAATAAAGAAATTAAAAAAATAAAAATAAAAATAAAAAAAATCTGCGTAACAGATTTCCTGGTTAATCAGCATTACCAAACACAAAACAACTGTACATACATACTTTGTACCGATTAACTATAAATTGATATCAAGTGTAGGCCAGCGGTTTCTAACTTCGTTGGATCGCAACACTTCCAAACAGACAGTGTTGATAGATACCCTAACATTTAAACTAGGGCATCAATCAGACAGAAAGACACAGGCAAGATTTTTTAAAAACATCAAATTCTGCTAGGGAGATGATCCCTTGCAGATTATTTATTACAATGGCCAAAGGGGAACTGGGGGTAGGTGGGGGGGATAAATTCTGGCAAAATTCTACACAACAGCTATTTAACCAAAAGAATAAATTAATTACCTTGCACAGCGACCGACAACAACATTGGCGAGTGACGAGAGCTCTGTAATCCACTTCTTATGACCAGAAGGGGACCCCTCCAACCCCGGACTTTCTTCTTCATCATCATCTTGCGATTTCCTGCTGCCGCTGAACAGGGGTTTGAAGGAACCCTGTCTCCCAATTGATCCCAATACGCCTTTACCTTTGGCCATCCCCAGAACCTACACACGATAATTCACAATATCTCTGTACATTTTTTGGGCCGAATTTAACAGAAGATTTCAGAAATTTTCAAATGTTGCATTGGCCTTATTGTATCCGTATCCGCAAGCAGGTGAATGGGAAAGGAAATTGGATTAACCGCCTGTTCCGAAGCTCTCAGCATCCTTTGACAGTACCGATTAAGCTAATTAATTTGCTTTAGATAAAGGTATTTATTGATCACGTGGAGAGGGCAGGCGTGGCACTGCCATGAATGGAAAGCTGGAACTCTGATGCCAACACCCTTTGTATCTTCACACTTTGTATCTTTTGAGGGGTAACTGTACTGAGTCTACACTTGTTGGTAGTAACCTTGCCAATTACGCTCGTTTCTATTCGGTAATGATAGCTATATAGGGCAATGGGTGTTTATTTGTTAATAATATCGGATATATGGTAAATGGGTATTTAGTTGGAGTGGTTGGGATGGTAGTTTGTTGTTTTATTCATCCCAGTTTCCTGGGTTCAAATCTGCTTATTTTAGTAAGGCGGAAGGAGGGATAGGCGTTTTATTGGAGTCTAGGATCCTGCGGTCCTAGTATACATTAAATATTCTACAATTTAAATTCAAAAGTATATATATATAATATATCACATATATAAATAGTAGTTTTTACTTCACTATATAAATAAAATAATGATTTTATAACTATATTAAATTTAATTAATAAAGACATAAAATTTTAATATTTACTACCATGAATATGGGTATCATAGATATTTATCAATTGTTTAATTAGGCTTTCTTACAATACATGGCTTAATCAATACCACGATCTAAAAACCATAACTCATTTCAAAAAAATATAAATATTTTATTTCAATTTTATTTTATAACAATTTTTAAATTAAAAGTTTACTTACAATAAGCATACAATATAAAAGGGTATGGAGTATGACCTAACACTGCTTTGAGCATACAATATAAAAGGGTATGGAGTATGACCTAACACTGCTTTGTCTCCAAAACTTAGGACAATAAACAACAACAATATTTTATTTTGATGTTTTTACATTAAATAACAATAGTTTTTACATTATATGTTAGATCTTTTTTTTGAAGAATATTCTGCGAAAATCACATAGAAAAACTTATGTTGACGCGTTTCGTCAGGACAAGTTGAAAGAGCAGATCTCATTTAGCACATTATATAGATCTGCTCTTTCAACTTGTTCTGAGGATGAACCATACTGGATGGTTCGAAAAGCGTCAACATAAGTTTTTCTATGTGATTTTCGCCGAATATTCTTCAAAAAAAATTGATATGGATCACAGAAGTCTAAGTTCAATAATGTTAGATCTTGCTCTCCATCTTTGTCCTGGTGATGAACTTCAGTAGAAGTTTGAAACGTCAACCCTAAGTTGTCAATGTGAATTTTTAGAATAATTTTTCTTAAACAATAGTTTATTTTTGCATGAAACTTTCTTATTTGTGAGATAAAAGATCTATAAAACTTGAAACTTCTCGTCAAAAATTACATATTTGTAACCATTAAATCTACTCAAATTATACATTAATAATAATAATCTAATTTTAAAATTATGATCAAACTATACATCAAATTAACATAAAAACTTCTTTATTAATAAAATATAAAAATTCACCTTTATAATTATAATAAAATTATTAATAAATTATAAAAAATTAATTATAACAATATTATATATATATATATAAATCATTGCAAACTGCGTGTTTTATATATATAAACGAATATGTAGAAATAATTTTGGAAAAGAGTACTTCATAATTAGTGTCTCTGAACCTTTTTTAGATATGACGTGTAGGACAAAGAACTCGCCTCTTCACATTGAATTATAGTAATAAATTATTAATTATTATTAAAAGTAAGTAATAGCAAAAATATATTGTTCATATAAACAATTCCAAAAATACTATTTTGTATATGTTTGTTTTTTTAACTAATATGTAGAGATAGTTTGGGAAAGGAGTAGCATAGTTAGTGTACCTAATTTTTTAAAAATGAATATAGGGATAACATTGGAAAGTACATTATATGTACTATTATTTGAGTATCTATAAAGGATTTTTTAGTTTTTAGTTGTGTAAAGGGAAAGTGGGAAAAGGTTAAATGTAAAAATATTTATTGGTTAAGTAATTAATTATTTTGTAAATATTTATAGTATAATAGTATAATGACATTTATATATTATTGTAAATTATTTTTTATAATTAATATATAATTATAAGATTTTGGGATGATGTTTGAGGTGAGGAGGGGATGGTGGTACTGGATCAATAGGGTAAGGGATGTGGCACTACATTTTAGCAAGTGTAAAGAATGTGTGGTGTGTATTAATTTTTCTCAATCAAGAAGATGAAAGGGTGTTAGGGATATTGTAATGATTACAAAAGGTGTGCCACAAGGAGGGTAGTCATAATGTTAAACATGTTTGTATTAATTCACTTGTGCGACTTAGAGGTTAAGTACTAGAGAGAGTTATATTGGTCTATGTAACAGTTTTGGTGAAAATTCCATGTAATAAAAGTTAATAAAGGCAAAAATAATAACCATGGTTGATGGGACACTTATTTGAAGTTGAATGTTGGGCATGACATCCTAGGGGGTGTTCATTTGGTTGTTTATGGCTAAGGAAATTGGCAAATGCAATGACTAAGGCTTTGGAAAGGTAAAATGGCATTTTTGGCACATTTATTTATGAAAATAATGAAAATTAGGAGAAATGGGAGGTGAAAAGTCATAGGTTGCATGTGAGGAGGAAATTGAAGGAAAATAATGGAAAATGAAGAAAAGGGAGGCCTCCTTCATAAAAAGGCTTCTCAAGATCAATTGATAACCTTTTGTCAGTGGAATTTTGGAGCTCTTCCCAACCCCGTACCGCCACCATGTCAAGCACCAACGTGGGTGTGGGAAACCCAGGCGGTAACCAAGCCAGTAGCCAAGGCAACCCACAAGAGGAACCTCCACCGGTATGGTCACTCCTACTCCATTGCTTCATTTTATGGATGGTTTGAGCCT
Organism: Pinus taeda; assembly: GCA_000404065.3. Taxonomy (NCBI): domain Eukaryota; kingdom Viridiplantae; phylum Streptophyta; class Pinopsida; order Pinales; family Pinaceae; genus Pinus; species Pinus taeda. The sequence continues at coordinate 5,218 of APFE030825846.1, read as the reverse complement.
CCCTGATTTCAGCTAGCTCATCAACGACCTTCTTCTCCATGACCCCAATCGGCCAACTATGCCTACTAAACTTCCTTCCGACATCCCCAAGTTTGAACGTAATCCTAAAGAAGATCCCATAAATCATGTTTGCTCACTCCATATGCTGTGTTCATCAAATTCTATCACTGAAGACTCCATATGTCTTCGCTTTTTCCAATGCACTATTACTGGAGTTGTTGCTCAGTGGTATGTCAATGAACCTAGAGCCACTTATTCAACTTTTGCGACTCTTGCCAAAGCTTTTCTTTCCTATTTCTAGTTACCTCTCTGTTATGACACTGGTACAGAATTATTGACTTCTTTTCGTCAAACTTTTGCCACTTTCTTATCTGACCATGTTCAAGAATGGCATAGAAGGAGGAGCATATGTAAAGCTCCATAATTTGGAGGTAACGTCTATATGGATTGGTTCCTTAGATCGCTTTTGGCCCCCATTCCTAAATATGTCGCTTCTCACTTCCCCTAATTTGAGGAAGATGCACTCCAAGCAACCTTGAAATTTGATCCTAGTAAAAAGTTGAACCTACTCAGATCTAAGAACCGTAGCTATATATAGAACCTACTCTTATTGAGAAAGACTCTTATTGAGAAAGCAACCTTGTCTTTGGTTCCTATTTTATGGGATTTCCCCACCTAGTGGCTATATATATATAATAACGCAGATCTAAGAACTGTAGCCGCAGACGGAAGAACGCAGCTTATAAAAAATATTAGAATATAGGAACCGCAGCCACAGCCGCAGCTTAACAACATGGCTTCACAAACTTGTTTACCCGCAGCCGCAGACCATAGTAGATGACTTGGTACAATCTCATGCTACCATGTCAAAGCTAGAAGTCCTCTAGACGTTCCCATCCCAACGAAGAGCTCTACTCTCTGCTTTGGGTGTTATGGATCCCCATGAAGATCATGTGATTGTCTTTGACATTGACAAGTTGAAACATCCTCCCCTACCTTCTTCCGGTGCGCTCCAAATACCAATCTCCATAAGAAACACCATTGTTCATAGATGTATCATAAATGAAGGTGACTCCACCTTTGTGATGGCTGCTAGTGTTTGGAAACAACCTGGTTCACCTGACCTGACTCCTTCCACTATCATTCTTCATTCTTGGGACGGTCATCCCTCTCAGCCCCTTGGTTTGTATCGCAATGTCCTATTACTATTGTCGGTAAGACTGTCTTTATTGACATCAAAGTCATTGATGCCCCATTAGATTATAACATCCTTTTGGTTCATAGTTATACCTACTCTATGTCAATTGTTGCATTTGCATTTCACCATAATTGTGGTTCCCTCATAATCGAAAGATCGTCAATATCAATCAGTTGACATACTATGATCCAAAATCTCAGACTTCACCTCAATCCACTATTTCATCGATCATTGGAAATAAGATTGTCTCATCCCTCACCGATGTCTCTCTTGGAGACCACAAAGATTCCACCTTTCCTGGTTCTTATTATGGTCCAATGCCTACTCCTTCTGAGCCTAGCTCATCCAATGTTTGCATGCTTCAAGCATCATGGGCTACCCATAATTGGTATGGTATGCCTTCACAACAACCAAAACCTCTGCAAAATGTTGTTCCCAACTCAACCCAACCTTCCAGTATTACTCCTCAAGGTCCTCTTCCTTATGTTGGTATCTCTCTTAGTCCTTTTTAGCGCAGAACCGTTTCCCCAGGTCTTAACCATCTCGTAACAGTTCCCCTCCGTCATTACCCTTAAGGTTAGATACCATTCTTATTTCCACCCCCGGGATTTTATTCTACCCCTGTCATGGCTACATTGAGTTTTCCTAACATTACCTTGGGGATCCCAGTTTGGTACATTGATCCTCCCGCAAACACTCCCCCAGATCAACTCAAACGTTACACTTCTCTAACCCCAATTCGACTGATTGTTCCTACCCCTTCCTTTGCATCAATTCCATAGCAACCTCAACGTGAACCTACTCCTATTGAGAAAGCGTCTAGTGAGGGGGGGAAATCCCATAAAATAGGAACCAAAGACAAGGCACGTGTTGACGATGTTGGACCTGCCAACATGTCAAGGGATCTCCCTGGTCATAGGTCCCAAATAGGCCTCAAACCATTTGGAGTAGGAGTCCCAGCAGTGGATAGTATGGTAGTGCCTTGACTGTGGTAGCACGTAGAGGTAAGTATGATAACTTTTTTTGGAAGCAAGTGTGTGATCTTGCAGCAAGTCAAGTGAGACACATGGGGGTTTTAACACACAGAGGGGAAAAGGAAGTGTGTCCCTTAGAAGCCTGTAATAGTACGCAGCCTGAAAGGAACACACAAGTTGAATGACATCATAGGTTGGGAGAGGAATAGTACACAATCCAAAGTGACGGGTTAATACAACAACGCGTCTTCAACAAGATTCATACAATCACATACAAAATAGTTCATACACAAATGCATAAGTGAAATAACATACATTTCCAAAGTAACTAGAGTCGAACTACAATAAGAACATATGTATGAAAACGTGTTAGCTCAATTATATATATCAAGTGAAATTTCCATCCATGCATACACCATTGATAGCCACTAGCCCCAATAGTGGAACATTACAGTCAACATTGTCTACTCCTGCAAAGAGATGTACTTGCTCTACATGGTGGAGAAGCCAAGGCTCGTCACAATACTCTCCAAACCTCCTCTAAGTAATGCTTAGCCAAAAGCTTGGCTCCCAAAAGTCTGTACTATGAGTTATGAGGTTCTATATATAGCAAAGGGTGGGGTGACCTTTGACATTCCCCTTTGACTCTTAGACTACCCTCATGACACTTCACATTACATAGTGATTTTTCACATTCCACTAGTGACACTTGAAATTTCACTTACAACATATTTACAATAAAGCAATTTACCACATTTACCCATGTGAGACAAAATAGGCTAGAGATAGCCTAACAAGACAAAACACTACGACTCTCAGATTTGGGGAAAGACCAACTCGGCAACATCCACTTGATTCTTCGCGGTCATGTATTGATGCTAAGCTTGGTATTGTGTCGTGATGTCCTCAAATTGCTTGATGTTGTCTTGTTGAAAGTGGACTCTTGCCTCCATGGCATCCAAGCATGTGGTCTTGGAACCTATGTTTGTCTTGTCTTGAGGCATATGCAACATTGTCCTTAGTGTGGTTGGACAACCAATGTACTTCTGCATGTTGTCTGCGCTCAGCTACAAGTCAACACTGGTGGCCTCGCGCATCAACCGCTCCATGTGCTTGTCGACCTCCAGTCGAACTTGGTTCTTGTGCTTAGCTTTGGTGAGGGAACCTACATCTGTTCACTCTCTTCCTCAGTTGCTGGTTGTTCCAGCTCATCAACCTATATTAGTGTTGTTTGCTCTATCATTGCACCTTACCTTTGTTCTTCTTCCTATTTCTGCTTCTCAACTCCTGTTCTTCCTTCGACTCTTGTTTTTCTTGTCGCGATCTCAGTTTTTCTACCTGCAAACTCTTCTTTTCTCTCTTCCTTCGCTCTGATGTTTGTGTCCTCTGCTTCCTTTTACTTCTACTATCAAAGTTGTCTGCATGAATATTGAATCCACTTTCGCTCTGCATATTTTCCCCCCTTTATTATGTTAGCAATTTCCTCTTTCCCTGATCTTGTACTGGATTGCTGCCTTTTACCACTATTATTGGTCTTGCTGCCATGTTAGTGTTGACTCATTTTCTGTAAACAGTTAGGCATTTGCATACATTGGTAAGTAAATTGGCGCTTTTTCAACTGCTTCCCTGGTACTACTTTCAGTGGTCGCTCTTGAAACAACCCTCTTTGGTACCATGGTACAATGACTATTGGAGAGAAGCACTTCACAAGTGTGGTCCTTGTGGGGCAAAAAGGACACTTATGGAAAGCAAACATTAGCTCTTACAATTCTAACTTTACAACATGATCAAGTAGCAACCAGGGCATCTGATAAGAGGAAATTCGCAGTTTTGACTGATAAAGGTGATTGACAGACTATGGGAACTATGCACTGTGTAGTCCCAACAGTCAATGTGGAAGCTTGATCAATGTAATTGTGCAATGTGCAGTTCAGTCTCGGACAGGGCTTCGAAGAGACTGCGTAGTCTCAGTGACTATGCTGGGAGACTAGCTCCTGGAAGTGCGTAGTGCACAGTTGGAGCCAGCCCAGGACAAGCTCTGCACAATTCCAAAAGCCAAGGTAGAGGCCTTGAGCTCCCAAATTGCACAGTGCATGCAGTGAGATGTGAGATCCAAGCAAGGGGAGCCCAGATCTTCCCATGGGGACTGAGAAAACAAGCAAATCTCAAGGATAGTGTGATGTTGAGTGCAGATCTGACTAAGTGTAGTTGTATGAATGTGAAGCAAATGCAACAATCGATTAAACTGAAGGAACACGAAATGTGTGAAGGGAGTCGCTGCACAATGACGGTTGGTGCAAAAACAGGAAAAGTCATGTGACACTTGGGGAAGGCAATCTATAACTTGAAACAACACTTATACAAGTTAAAGCAAGTTAAAATGTCAGTGGTTGTTAAAAAAAAGAGTGAAACAACACTCTCACAATCTAAACAAACCAAAGTGACAGAAAAAACAACAAAAGGCGATAAAAGTTAAACTCACCCCGAAAAACGATGACAATGCTTCGAAGGTTTCTTGATCTCCTTGGGAAGCTAGAGCTTGATGATCGAATGTATAAGTGAGCTCTAGAGGCACCCATTACATAGATTTGAGCAAAATGGAGTTCAAGACATGTCTTCTCGAGATCAAGGACAAAAAAGACACTTGGCATAAACTTCTAACGATGGCAATGTGTAACCTTTGGGAAACTAATAATAGATCCCTACTTCATAGGGATGCTTTTCCTCTTATCTTCTTGCTTTCTATGAAAATTGCCATGCACTGCCTGGAAAGATTTCGTAGTTCTAGGAGGACTGGGAAACTTTCTAGCTCATGCACTGAGCAGTTTCTAAGCACAGTATGTTATGCGCAATTTCTGGGTTGAGTGGCTCTGGGCTACCTCTCAGGCTCTGCACAATTTCCCAGCTAAAGGCAAGTTATCAGATGGTTCTACCAAATTCTAGAGTTGAAGGCTCACTTGCTAGCCTAGACTATTATGCACAGTTTCCTTGTTGAAGACAAGCTGCTAGCTATGTCTGCGCAATTCTGGAGCCAAAGCTCACTGCT
>APFE030825844.1:182596-201136 GCA_000404065.3 Pinus taeda | reverse complement strand
GGGCCAGAATCTAGAATACATTGTCTGCTTTCACGGTTTTCAAAATCTACTATAAAGAAACCCCTAGCACAGGGGTAGATATTAATTGCATCAGGAATTAGAGGCTTCCATACCTCTGAGATCCAACTGTGGAGAGATGTCAGCTGCGGCCAAAAACCATTGAATCGGCATACTAGGGCACTTTCAGAGAACTTCAAAGCCTCATCGAGTGAAGCTTGGACCAGCTGGACAGTGGGAGCTGGGGCTTCACTGACAATATGGGCAGGAGCTTGCCCCGAGGCAGACAGAGAGCCAGCAGCTATTTTCGCGAAGCTGGGAGCCATCTAGAAAATGTTATCCTTATCAAGAGAAGAGCGATATCACCCAATCCAGAGCTTGAGATTAAATCTTACATCAATTCAACGGGGTCGGAACTTAATAGATGTCCCATATGTCTACAGTCGGAGGATAGATGCTCAAACTGTATTTAATCTTTATCTCCGATATCTGCAACAGCGAACAACCTTACATGAACTTCAAGCAAAAGTGCATTTGAATCACGTTACGAACAGTGAAAAACGACAAGGGCTTTGCCGGGATTGCGCTTAACATGAAGAATCAGCGGGGGCCAACACACAGTGAATGCGGACCCTCTTCTGCTTAAAAAACAAACCGGCAGAACCACGAATTGACCGCTGAACAACCAGAGCCTTTCTCTCCACGACTTGACTGCTAAACAATCTGAGCTCTTCTCTCCACGACTTTACCGCTGGACTCCCCGCCAATCAAGGAGATCTGATCTGCGAGATCTATAATAATGAAAAAATGAGAAGAATGTGAGATCTGCGAAGATCTGCAAAGAATAGAATGCGAAGATCTGCGAAGAATGCGAAGATCTGCCTCAGACTCGTTTCGAAGAATGCGAAGAATGCAAAGTGCCTCAGAGAAGAATGTGAGATCTGCGAAGATCTGCAAAAAATAGAATGCGAGATCTGCCAAGAAATGCGAAGATCTGCTAAGAATTGCGAAGATCTGCCTCAGACTCGTTTTGAAGAATGCGAAGAATGCGAAGTGCCTCAGAGAAGAATGTGAGATCTGCGAAGATCTGCAAAGAATCTACCACGATCCGTCAGAACTGAAGACGATCCACCGAAGAACGGAAGACCCGCAGACGATCCACCGCAGATTTACAAAATCCATGGTGTTGGCATAACTATACAAGAATTTTATATGAAAACTAGTCTTTGGCAGATAAAATTCCCTTTCTTTTTAGCTCTCATTCAAAAAGTTTCAATTTCAATTATTTAGGCTTCATTTTCACCATGTAAAGCCTTTTTCCAAAACTTAAATTAATAATTAGCAAACAATAGAAACATACAGAGCATCAAAAGATTGTTTCCACAAGGAAATACAATTTCCTTAACCTTAGTTTTAAAGAATCTTTGATCTACAACAAGTCTTTATAAGTTTTCAAACTTTTCGTAGCTATGATCACTTTCTGTAGCTACAGAAATGTCCCTAAAATAGATGTATCTCCAATATAAATTCATAGATGGATCTCATCAACTAGAATGTTCATCGAATATATTTATAGAAGACATACATCAGAGAATATGCAACAAATTTTGAAGGTATCAACATCAAAGTTTCCAACAACATCAAGCAATATTATTACAAACACAGTGAGTTAATTAGATTCAGTCGAGAGTAACATAAGGTAACTATTTTAATTGTTTTTATTAAAGAAAATATAAACATAGGGAATATGGACATTCAATATTTAACCAAAGGTCAAAGAGCTGTAATTAGCAAAGTTTATTTTCATAAGTATGATAGCATTTCTTTTCATGATTACCCATGTCAGTTGATCCACCATATATTTTCAAACCTTGGTCCATCACATAATTAAATGAGTTTTTGAGGAACCACTTTTCTGATCTCATCATTAGGTTTGATGAATATATGAGATCATGGACCCAATTTTCCATCATTGAAGTATTGCACTCAATTTCGTCCACCTCTCTGCCACCTTTTTACTTAATTTGCAGTTGTTTCCTTCACTTCTCCTCTACTCCACATTACCTTGTGAAAGTAGTGACAAAGAGTAAACTTGAGGTCTTAGAATAATTTAACATTGAGGATGGAACTGGTAGTGACATTTTAACATGAGATTGAATTTTTGGAAGCATATTCAAAATGTAGAAGGAGGTTCAAGAAAGCAGGATGGAATTTTTTTTAGAAAAGTTTCATGGGTATGACATAGAGGTAACTAGAGCTTTCACTAGAGATTTTGATGGAAATGAAGTTGACATTGGTGATATACAACTCAAGGTGACATAATATTACTTGATCGAGGTTGCAATATTGGTGAGAATTGGTTCAAGAATCATAAAATTAAAAGAGATAAATGGAAAAAATTTCTCATAAACCCTGAAATAGTAGCAAATTGGTATAAGCGCATAACTATATCTACTTTCAAGAGGAAATGGAGGGATCTTCTCTTTATTATTAAAAAGTATTTCACTTTTGAAAGTAGTTATGGATTAATACTATTTTATCATGTTCACCTCTTAATGCATTTTCAAAAAGACCATGAAATAAATATACCTTATTATCTCCTTAACAATATTAAAAAGGCACCCAAAGGCGGGTGAAATTCGAGCTTATTAATGGCAATTAGGAGGAATGACGACGCTCGGCCCTGCCAGCTCCTGGCCAATGCTATTATCCATGCCCAGTTATGGCATTTGAAGGCTCACCTAAGGCGAGAGCAGGTCCGCCTGTAGGACGTCTTAAATGATTGCTCCAGCCGAGACAAGGCAGCTGTTAGTTTAAACATGGTGCATTTGCCCTTCAACCCCATTGTTTGCCCCCCTTCCTTAAGCATATGCCAACACCAAGTAGGAAACCCATGCAGTAGAACTGTTACAGGCAATTGTTGTTGGCTTCTTTGCTGTCTTAATTTTGGAAATGGGTTTCATTTCTCCCATTCCCAGTTCTTCCCTTTGAACCCTGTTCAGGCACCCACTGTGCATTCTCTGCTTCCCATCCAAGCGGCCAATTCTCCTGAGCTTCTCCTTCGCCGCATTACCATGGTTCATCAATGCATGAGGAGCTACCATGGAGGTAGCCGAGGTGGTCGCACTCGCTCTCAGGCAGCACAAACTGTTAATCAACCACCACCTCCTGCCTCTCCGCCATCATCTCAAGCTAATTCTCCCCCTCCCAACCCGCCCCGTAGACAATTTCCCGACAATGCCTTCCAGTCGTCTCATTTCAATTTTCAGAGCATCCTGAATCGACCCATTATCACGGCCAATATTACCATCATCGTCTCTGAAGAAGAAGATGAGCTTAGTGCTCCAGCGTGTACTGCGACAGAGCATTCTCAGGACCTTTGCAGAATTGTTGGTAGTCATGGCTCTGAGCAGAACCCGAAAGAAGAAGGCAGAGTAGCAAGGCATGGCGGATAGCATGAGGAAGGTGATACTGCAGGCGACACTCGGAAACCAGGTGGCAGCTCTCATGGAGCCACAATTTCGATGGCAATTGCTGGCAGCTCAAGTGGCACCCGTTAAGCGATGGATCCCCTAGGTGGCAGTGAGGCTGGTGATGTGGCAAAGGAAGGTGAATTATGGTATGGTAATGCTTGCCCCATCATCGAGGAGTCACCGGACTAGGACGTTCCCATGTGATGCCACATGGACTCCCTCGTGCCCTCTCAGAGTTTTGTTGTTGACTGGTTAGGTTCTGCTGTTTATGGTTTTGTGGTTTTGTTCATGTTTTTGTGGTTCGGTCATTTGTGGTTCTGTTGCTGACATGTACAACAATTTTGTCAAATGGTGTTGTCTCAACTGCTTCAAATGGTGTTATTTCAAGTTCTCATTCTGGTTTTGCCGTTGTATTCTCTCTCCTATGCATGGTTTTTTACAAAGTGTAACTGGTTTTCCCAAATATGGGACAGTTTTGATGACCAGAAGGAACTCAGATGCTCTCGGTTGAGGCTTCTGCCTCATTGTAATTATATTTTTCTTTCCTTTTAATAGAATTAGTTTTTACAGAGAGAAAAAAAACACAATGTTAAAAAGGCTACTTCTAATATTCAGAAAAGTTCCAAAAATATACATAGGAGTCTTTATAATTTTAGACTTGTCAAAATTTTGCTTGAGGAAGTTATTCCAGAGAGGAGATAATTGGGATGAGTTCCTTTTAAGGAATCTCTTTAAAGAAGCTTCTGAAGCTTCCCAAGAAAAAGAAGCTCAAGGTTCTAAAATAAAACACACTAGGGTTATGGTTTCAGACACTAAGGATTTAAACTCCAATCCTATGGTTTCTCAAACAAATATTGTGACTCTAAACTCTAATACTATGGTTTTTCAAACATAGAAAATAATTGGAAAAAGTGTTTCGAGCTTGAAACCACAAGAATAAGAGATGACATAAAAAAAATAGTAAGAAAGGGGGAAAAGAAATTAAAGAAAAATGTAAAGAAAAAAAAACCTTGTACTAGAATCAAAGAAAAATCCAATCACAGAAGATGCCATAGTGAAGGAGGTGATAAAAGAAAAAGTTTATAGAAAAGGAAAATTCAGTATAGACAAACCTTGAATAAGCCCCGAAGAATTACTCATAGCATGAGAAAAGGATTAACAAAGCATGAAAATGTTAATGTTTCAAAGCATTCAAGGATCAATGTTGAATATTCCAATGGAGAGAAGGTAGAAATAAACAAGAAGAGATCAAAGGTATTTTCTCCTTTTTCATCTACAATATTACCAGAAAAGAAGTTTACTAGCCCAAAAATCAATGTTACTCAACAAAAAGTCTATGAATATACAAATTCTCTTGAGAAGGAGGTACAATAAGACCAAGTACAATCTCCTATATATTCCTCTAATTACAATACATCAACATATCCTATTCACAATCCATTTCCATATCCTACATACAATATACCATCTGATGTTTATGAAGAGAAGGATATAGTATAAAATTTTATAGAAGAAATCGAAGAATTGGAGGTTTTGGAGATACATATAAAAAATGAGAATGAATTTCTAAAAACACTTAATAAGAGGATGTTAAAGAGGATGCAATATTGGCATCATAAGAACTTGAAACTTAAATAAGACAATAAGAAGTTATGTTCCAAATAAAACATATAAATGCTAAGTTCATCCAAAGGAAGCCAAGATGGGTTATTGTTATGAAGAAGAAACAACTCCAAGCAGTAACTTGGATATCCTCATCCAAGCTACTAGGACTATGTTGTGACAGGAGAGAGTCACAAAATTTTGCAATTTTCATTATACATGAGGACATGCAAAATCCTCAACATGGGGGAATTTTGAGGCCCGAAAATAAGCTATTTTTGTCATTTTGTTGACCTTAATTTTATCTATTTTATCCATATAATCTTACCATAGCCATAACTTTACAATCCAATTCTATCAGTTCTGCATAAGAATAATATCTGGGCTACAAAGGTTAGAAATGGAGATTTCTAAGGTAAAAATGTCTAATCCAAAGTTCTTGTTTACTTATTGCACGTGTGACCAAGCCATGAAGGGCCAATTGTGATAATGAAGCATGTTGCCTTCTCTTACTTTCACAATTTAGTTTTAATTCATTGTAGGTCAAGCTTTATTCATTTACAAACTAGTATAAGGGTATGGATTAACAATTCATTCTACAAGTGATCACTGAGGCTACTGATTGTTCATAATTTAATTTGCTTACAATATGAGTGTTTGATTCATTGCAGTTTGAATTCAATTATCAACTATAACTTCTCTCGTGTGTTGATAAAATGTAGGTTAATCATATGGATCTTTTGATTAACTAGAAATTTTTATATGCAATTACTAAACTCAATAACACATTCATAAATTATATCTTAGTGAGCTCGTAGTTGTTTCATAACAATTATTTGTACATGGTATGAGGATCTAGAAATGTTTTAGAACCATGGATGTAGTGAGTTAATCAGTTCATCAATGCTTTTCATAGATCAAAGTTGTTTCATGTCAAATTTCTACAGATTAGGTTAGTAGCCAAAGCCTAGAATATACTGTGCATTACTATTCACATGTTTACTATTTGGGATTGATAATTTAAATGAAGAAAATTCTAGTATAATTTAATTGACCAACAATGACTTGGATTTATTTTACATAATTTTAGTCTTAAGAGAGATTTTGGTTTTAACTTTCTTCTTTCCTTTCCATACACACGAAGTTATGTATTTTGAACAAAAGTTAGTAATTAACAACTATGGTATTTAATTCTTTGGATGTGATAGGCATATATATTTGCCATATTATATTTATGTAGATTAAATTAGAACAATTAAAAGGATTATGATATTTACAATATTAATATTTTAGTTTTTATAAGAAATATATATTAATAATCAATATCCACAAATGAAGGTATCTATAGGATTGAAGTAATGCAAAGTATTTATGAAGTTGAATGTTAGGTCCCTATACTACTAGTGTAACCCCTTATTGTTATTAGTGTAACCCCCTTATTATATTGTTGTGCCCATGTAGTCCCCATATTGTTTTTATTATGCCCCATAGAAGCCGACTATTGTTGTTGTTGTGCCTTTACATTATTATTGTTATGTCGACTCTGATTACATTATGACCCCTTCGACTCCTATACATAGGAAGGAGGTATTGTCATTTGTATCATCCAAGAAGTGTTCATTTGTGTAATGTTAAGGAGGTTTCCCCCTCGAAGAGACTGAATTCTAAGGTGTTTATCTCTCTTTTCTATTTTTTTGTGAGCTGGTTTCATAACATTTGGTATCAGAGCTTTGATTCTAGGGTTTTGTTGCTCCAAACAAGTCATCGTGGAATATTCGCTATAAATTTTTCGCTACAAAGTTTTAGAAGCTAAAAAGAGAAGCCATTTGATAAGAAATCATTTTGAATCTCGGGTCCGAATTTCAGATCTTGTCTCGCTATATTTTTGGAGGTATGATCTGAGGAAGTTAGGGTTTTTGCAAGCTCCATAATTTCATATCAAATAGATCATTATGGAAGTTTTGCTATAACATTTTTTCTACGAAGGTTCAGACTCTAAAATTAAAACCCTTTTGAACCGAAATCTTGGTGAAGCTCACGTCCAAATTTCAGATCTTGTTTCGCTATATTTTTAGAGATATAATTTGAGGAAGTTAGGGTTTTTGCAGACTCCTGAATTACATTCTAAACGGGTGACCTTGAGAAAATCGTCATAACTTTCTCTCTGAGCATCAAATTGAAATTGCGTAAGAAGTTACAGAAATATGACAGAGTTTAGTGTTTTGTGTATATGTTTCAGATCCTAAGGTTGAAACAATGACATGCTCCACTTCGTACAAGTATGCTCTATTGAACCAGTCTATAATTAGGTCATCGTGGGAGATTTGACATAACTCTTCCTTTCAGAATCCAATCTTGATCAGACTTGCGGGGTTAGAAAGAGAACGCAGAGAGATACCGTGGGACGCAATTTCAGAACTTGGAGATCTCAAATTAGGGAGTTACAGTCATTTCAAGACCGAGCTTCTAAAATCAAGAAAAGGCAATATGAAGAAGTTTGATGGAAAGGATCCGGTAAATTGGATACGACAAATGGAGCAATATTTTGATCTACACGAGGTGCAACTATTACAAAAGGTACGTATTGCATCTTCATATTTAGAATCAGATCAATTTTTATGGTATAAGGGGCTTTGTTCTAGTAAACCACTTGTTACATGGTCAATTTTCACGGAGGAATTGATAGCACATTATGAGGATACAAAGAGAAACAACTTCTTTATCCAATTGATAAATCTCAAAGAAAAGTGGTCAATGTTAGAGCACATTGAGGACTTCCAAAAATTGAATGTAAGGGAAAATGATATTCCAAAGAAGTAGAGGATTGATGTCTCCATAGGGACTTTAAATGATAACGTTCAACATGAGGTTCTTCTTTGAGAACCTGATTCATTGGAGAAGGAATTCAGGTTGGAAAGAAAAGTGGAAAGAAAAATTATGGAAACAAGGATGTCCACCCCTCACAACTTTCTCCTAGCCTTCCACAACCTACAAGGTTGACACCACAACAATTGGAAGAAAAAAGAGCAAAAGGGCTTTGTTACAATTGTGATAACAAATATATTAAATGTCATAAGTGTGCTGAGAAGAAATTATTTTACATTGATTGTGAAGAGGAGGAAAAAAAGATCAAGAAACATCAAAAGAAGAGGATATATACTAGGAATCAACCCCAGAGAAAGAAGAAATGAATTTGACCATATCTTGTAAAGCATTGGCAAGAATTACCACTCCTCAAACTCTCAAGATAGAAGGACATATCAAGAAGAAAAAGGTTCAAGAAGCAAAAGATCACATCGAACATCAAGAAATTAATCCTACAATATCTTGTAATGCATTGGTTGGAATTACCACTCCTAAAACTGTAAAGATAGAAGTACATATCAAGGAGAAAAAGGTAATAGTGTTGATTGATTTGGGTAGTACCCATAATTTTATTCATTGTAAGATAGCCAAGGAATTGAATTGCTTCCTATGTCCAGCACCAGAGTGTCAATTGATGGTTGCAAGTGGAGGAACCATAAATTTCTCTGGAAAGTGCCAAAATATCAAGCTATCCATGGGATAATATGTATTGAATAGCCCAATGCTTTCCATTCTAATGGGTGGCGTTGATGTTGTACTAGGAGTCTAATGGCTACAATCTTTGGGTACAATAGCTTTTAATTTTCAAGAAATTTTCATGAAATTTTCTTCGGAAGGAAAGGGAGTTGAATTAAGGGGTATCACAGGGAAACCAGGAAAGACAATCATCTCTAACATAATGACAAATATTCTAAAGAAAGAACAAATAAGAATAATTGCACAATTATGTTCTCTAGGGGTTCCCACGTCGAAATCATCTATTTCTCCAGATCTCTAAAAAGTCTTGGACAATCATTCCAAGGTATTTTAGGCTCCCAAAGGCCTCCCACCTATTTTTGATCATGATCATGCTATTAATTTTCAGGAAGTGTTCCTCCAAACATCAGGCCTTACAGATATCCCTTTGCACAAAAGAGTGAAATTGAACATATGGTTACAGAAATGCTAGAGGCTGGTATAATTCAACCTAGTCAAAGTTCTTTCTTTGTTCCAGTAGTATTGGTGAACAAGAAGGATGGATCATGGCGCAAGTGTCTGGATTATAGAGAGCTCAACAAGCTCACTATTAAAGATAAATTTCCCATTCCTCTCATTGATGAATTACTGGATGAATTGCAAGGAGAAATTTACTTCAACAAGTTGGACCTTCATGTAGGATATCATCAAATCAGAATGAAGACTGAAGACATTATGAAAAAACATTTAGAAATCATGAGGGTCATTATGAATTTTTGGTCATTCCTTTTGGCCTTACCAATGCACCTTTTATATTCCAAGGTTTGATGAATTCCATTTTCAAACCCTTCCTTAGAAAATTTGTGTTAGTGTTTTTTGATGATATATTAATCTACAACAAGTCTTGGAAGCATCATGTTCAACATGTTGATAAAGTGCTCAGACTATTGGATGAGAAACAATTATATGCAAAAACCTCCAAATGATTCTTTGGAGTACAAGAGGTGGAATACTTGGGTCATATTGTATCTCATGAAGGTGTTAAAGTAGACACTCAACAACAAAAAGTTCTCCAACTCTTAAAGGTTAACCTCACATTGGCACAGAATCAAATGAAACAACCGGAAAATCAACATCGTAACGAAAGAAGTTTTGATATAGGCAACTGGGTATTTTTATGAATACAACCATACAAACAAATGTCCCTCAAGCAAGCTAAGAAGTATAATAAATTAACTCTAAAGTACTATGGTATTTACAAGGTGCTGCAAAAGATTGGTACTATGACATACAAATTGGAGCTTCCTGCGTCTTCCCGAGTGCCCACAGTTTTCCATGTTTCATGCTTAAAGAAGTTTATAAGTGACAAGCTCCCAATTCAAACAATATTGTCGGAACTTGATGAGGAAGGAAAAATCATATTGGAACCTGAAGCAGTCACGGAAACAAGAACCCGACAACTATGAAATTGATCAATATCAGAGTATCTCATCAAGTGGAAGAACTTACCCACTGAAGATTCTAGATGGGAGGACGAGAATTTTACACAGAATCATCCAGAACTACTCAAGCGTTGAGGACCACACTTTTTGAAGGAGAGGGGTATGTTAGGTCCCTATACTACTAGTGTAACTCCTTATTTTTGTTAGTGTAACCCCCTTATTATATTGTTGTGCCCATGTAGTCCCCATATTGTTATTATTATGCCCCATAGAAGCCCACTATTGTTTTTTTTCCAAAGGAAAAATCGTAATCTTTCATTGATTTTGAAAAATTACATATAGTAGATACTTGGCAGCATATGCATCATTTGGCCCTTAGCCATATCAATGTGTATCACTTAAAAAATACATCCATGTCCATTCAAAATTGGTGCTGAGTAATAAACAGTAATTCACCACACAGGGTGATATCCTGAGAGAGTCTGAAAATAGAGTGCCATATTTGAGATATCTACAATATATATACACCACGTAGGGCAATGTCCATATTATATATTCTGAAAATAAACACATACTGTAATATATACAATGAAATTTAAGTTTACGACTATGCATGTCCCAAAAAAGTTTAGGGTCCCTCTGCCCTATGATATGCCTGATCAATATACGACCTGTGGTAGTATTGGTACTGGGTGGTGCCCCTCTGCTCTTGTATCATCCATTGGCCTCTGGGTAGTAGCGTGGCCTCCTTGGAAAGCCTGTCAACGCTGTTATTATGCTCCCTGGAAATATGATGACAAGAGATGGAGTTAAGATGAGATTTGAATATGTTCACTTCATCCAAAATATTTTTGAGAGTATGTGCGTGGCAGGTAGTGATGTTATTGAACCAATTTATAGTGATGTTTGAGTCTCCATAAATTTGTAGATTATTGCAGTCATGGCCTAGTGAAAAATGCAGTAAATGATGGAGGGTGATTAATTCTGCATAATTGCTTGTCCCTTCTCCAAGATCCATCTTAACCTTGAAGTGATGATGTTCAGATAGATACAATAGGAAACCTCCCCCACACCCCTGTTCTTGTGCAACACAGTCAAGGTATGCCGAGGGGGTAGATTTGTCAATGGGATCGGGTGCAAGTGATCTTCGAGGATGAGGCCTAATGTAATCAGGCAGTTCATGGTAGGCAGAGATGATATTTGCAGTAATAATTTGTCATCTGGCTACACCATCATCAAAAATAATTCTGTTTTGGGTCAGCTAGATAGACCAACATATAAGCAGAGGGAGACAGATTAGTTTTGATCTATGATGCGCACTATACTAGCTTCTCCAAGCTTGGTTTATGTTTTCCCCATCCCATCTGCCAACAAATTGGATCAATGAAGAGATGGACAGCCAAAGGTTAGTCGTAGAACCACATTTTAGAAATAGCTGGTCAGTCGTTTCAGATGCTTGTTTACATAGGACACACCAGTGTGGTCCATGTATGACACAGTGGGTTAAGGATTCCCTACTGGGGACTTTGTTACTGAGCACACACCAGAAAAATAGCTTGGTTCGCAGAGGAGATTTTAACTTCTAGATAGTCTGCCACCAATCATGAGTAAGCTACGATTGTTTGTTATTAATCAGCCCGAGGTAACCAGATTTTGGAGTGTATACTCCATTCTTAGCAAGGCACCACATGAGTTCGTCAGGTCCCTCCTTTATTCTGATGTGAGATTCACTCAGTGCAGAAATGTAATTTTGCCACGTTTGGTGCCATTGGGGTGAGATATTAAGCTGTTGAGCAGATTTCCAACCTTGAGCAAATATGGTGGTATTATCCTATTCAACAATGTGTGCTATAACGCTGATATCTCGCTGATTTAGTTGGTGGATTAACTCTCTTGGAAGATGGTGTCAGCCACCCTCCCTAGTCCAGGGATCCAAGCCGATGCGCGTTTTTGAACCATCATTTATCTGCCAGGCCAAATTATTGCGAATGATAGGTAGGGATTGGAGCAGAGATTTCTAGAAAAAAGATATACCAATCCTCGACCATTGTGGCAGATGCACCCAATCCATGATCTGAAGAGGCCAAATGTATTTGTGATAAGTAACAGAGGTCCAGAGGTTCTGTCCAGTAAGAAGTGTCCATCCCATTTTAGCAGCAAGTGCTTGTGCAAAAAGATTTACATCTTTTAAACTCCAAACTCCCCATTTTTTGGGCAAAGTAATCTTGTTCCAACTAACCCAAGAAAAAATCTTCTTATCTTGTTGACCATTCCAACGATATCTGCTGCAAATATGTTGAAGGCGGACAAGCATGCTTCTGGGTATCCATGCCAATGCCATCCAGAAAATAAAAGTCCACTATTGTTATTATTGTGCCCTTACATTATTATTGTTATGTCGGCTCTGATTACATTATCACCCCTTAGATTCTTATATATAGAAAGGAGGTATTTCCATTTGTATCATCCAAGAATTGTTCATTTGTGTAATGTAAAGGAGGTTGCCCCCTCGAAGAGGCTGAATTCTAAGGCATTTATCTCTCTTTTCTATCTTTTTGTGAGCTGGTTTCATAACATTGAAATATTTAATGGTTAATGGTGGCATTGAGGCAAAACTTCTATGATAATTGTGATTGTGCATCATGTTAAGCCTTACATAAATTATGTGCCAAAAATGCAATAATATAAGAAGGACAATTAACATTGTTTATATATACTTTCATCATGTTTTCTTGTATGTTTGTTGTCATACTTATTTCACTCACACATTATCAATATATTGCAGGGTAAGTAGTAGTTATGTGCTAGAATCTATATATTTTCCATCATCATGATGAAGTAACAAGTACTATTGGAAACCAAAAGGTGGTAGATAGTGAAAAAACTATCCCCAGCCACACATATATATACACACTCAACCAAGAGAAAAGTGAAAGTTTTAAACAAGATTCAACATAATTTTAGGGTTATTTGTTTTTTATTCCATTAAAGAGATAGAAAAAAATGACTATGGTTGCTAAGAAGGGTGAATTCACTACAAGGAGAGGAGTGAATGACTAGAAGGGAGAAACAATGACTATGGTTTCTACGAAGGGTGAATTCACTAAAAAGGAGAGGAGTGAATGACTAGAAAAGATTCAAACATACAATAAAGAGTAAGGAAGCTCATAGGGTCGAAAATAATTGTGACTACAAGAGGTATAGATCATTTCAAAATAATTGTGATTATATGAGGTACAAATCAGTGAAATCATTAAGGGATGATGTCAAATCCATGGTGGATAGAAGAGATCCAAATCCTTTAATGCTCCTCAGGGATGAGGAAATAGGGTTCAACATAAAAAATGTTTTACATTCACTTTAAATTACAGACTTCATAGCAATATCATGACAAATTGTCTCTAACAAAAGAGAGGATTTTGTTTTTGAAATAAGGTGTTAATCCATAAATATTTTAAGAATCAACTCTCAAAAAGCCTCTACCTCATCTAAGCATGAGGGATTTAGCTTGTTGACCAATATCTTGTCACATTCACATATAAAATGAGTTTTATAATTATGAGAAATAAAGTCAATATACTGTAAGTATTGATGAATGGGGAGTATTTCTAAGTCACAACATGGTTTATAGGTATTGGGGGTATACAATGGGGCATTTAGAAAACAATGGGATATCTAGTAGAAATAACGTTTTCTTTACTGGAAAGATATAATAGGAGAGGGGCTAAAAAAATGGGTTTTGGGAGGTATTTTTTAATATCTAGTAAAATTAGGGGTATTATTTAATATCCCATGAATTAAAGTGATATGACATAGGTTCATGGAGTGAAGACCTTATACATATAGGTCTCACTCTTGTGCCCAATTTCTAATCTCCCTTTATACAACAAAATAATAAATTTTGACATCTTAAATGACCACTAGCCTAACTTTTATCATAGGCCTTTACTTATAACTCTCAATTTTGTCATGTATAGATATCCCATAGAAGATAATCCTTATAGACAAAAGAACTTAATATTTGATAGAAATAAAAACGATCTCTTTCTAAATGAATTAAAAACTAATTTGCTTCCTTTATCTAGTATAGACAACATAGAAGACCTCTATCATCATTTTACTACAACCCTCTCATATTCTATTAACAAGTTATCAATTGAAGTTTCAAGTAATAAAATAAACAACAAAACCAACCCATAGTATGACAAAGATTGTAAAAGTGCGAGGAGAGAAATTACGGAAGCTGTTGATGAATCTATTAAAATTGGCAAGATAAAAATATACAAAGCTCTAACTAAAAGGAAAAAAGGAAGTATATTCGTAAAAGACAGGAGAATCTCTTACACCTCTCTAAGGTAGCTCTTAAGAAATTCTGGAGGCAGATTCTAACTAGGAAAACTAAAGATAATAATAAAATTGCTTTACACGATTGGAATTCCTATCTTAAAAAGCTTTATGAATCTCCAAACATCATGGATGACTTTGAAACCCTACTCACAACAAAAGAAGTTTTCTCATTAGAAGACATTGATTTTGGGGTTAAATGTTTGACAAATGGGAAAGCTAAGGACATTGAAGGTTACTAGGTGGAAATCTTAAAAATTGGAGGTCCTGTCCTCATCCCCCACATCCACAAGCTTTTCAATCAAACGATCAAGCAAGGGTTCCCTAAACCTTGGACTCAGAGCCTCATTATCCCTATTTTTAAAAGTGGGGATACAAATAACCCCTCTAATTATCGGACAATTATGATCAACCCTCTCTTAGCCAATTTGTATGGTATTATTTTGGAAAAGAAGTAGAGAATATGGCTTGAAAGTGAAGGTAAGCGGGCTAAAGGCCAAGCGGGTTTTAGAAGGCAACACTCAACAACAGACCACCTCGTTATGCTTAGGATCATTGTGGAGGAATGTTGCAATGATAAATCCAATCTATTGTGTTGCTCTGTGGACTTTAGAAAGGCTTTTGATACGGTTCCTAGAAACAACCTATGGAATATATTAGAAGAGCTAAAGGTTCCTTTCGAGTTGAGTGTTGCCACTATAAGGTTATACGAGAATGTAATTGTCAAGTTAAAGAGCAATGAGGGGTGGTCGAAAGATATTAAGTGTAATATCAGAGTGAAACAAGGTTGCCCCCTCTCCCCTACCCTATTTGGCATTTACATTGACAAGCTAGAAGGTTGTTTACATGAAGTAGGTTGTGTTGGCACGATCTTAGCTGGGATAGTCATCATCCTTCTTCTCTATGCAGACGATATTGTTCTTCTCGCAAGGTGCCCATCTGATCTTGATAAGCAACTTAGTATTCTTAAGGATTTCTGCTCTACCATGGGTATGACTGTTAACACTGAAAAAATTTATGATTATCAAATCCAAGAAGGACACTTACACTAATTTTATGTATGACAATAGTAACTTGGAGGAAGTATCTTCTTACAAGTACCTAGGAATTGATATTCATCACAAGCTCAACTGGAACTATAACATTGAGAAAAGGATTAATGGGGGTGGAAAGCTTATTTTGGTCTTGAAAATAATTGTAAAACGGAAAACTTCGTAATGTGGGATAGAAAGAAGTTCCTCTTTGAAACTTTAGTCACTCCTGTTATCTTATATGGATGTGAGGTTTGGGGTTGCAGCATCTCTAGAGAATCCTGGAGAAAGATTGAGCAAATCCAGAAGTGTTTTATAACGTATAACCTCAAAATTAAAAGCAATACACCCTATCCTATTCTCCTTATATAAGTGGGTCTTTCCCCTATCGAGAGCCTAGGTATGACTAGGCTTCTGTTGTACAAGCACAAACTCAATAACATAGGAGACCATAGACTTCCGAAGCTAGCTTTAAATTCCAACCAAAACTAGCTAAGGCTCAAACGAGGTTGGTATAAAGACACCATGGCCTGGTTAAACCATTGGGAGATCGACGAGAATGTTGCATTGCAAAACATTAATAACATTAAAAATATTGTTACTTCTAAGTTCAAAGAAAAAATGTGGTGTGAGAAAGATTTAGTAGCTAAAAGAAAATTAAGATATTATAAGGAGTTCATCAACCCCACCCTAGAATATCAAAAATATCTCTCGGTTTTAACTAGCTCAAAGAAAAAATTAACATAGCCAAGATTAGAATGAACTCTCATGAGCTCCATAGTGAACATTGCCATCTGTGTGACAAAATGAACATCGAGGATGAAAATCACTTCCATGAACATCGAGGATGAAAATCACTTCCTCTTAGAGTGCCCCATGTACAACAACATTAGATCTCAATTTCATAATCTTGTTGCAATACTGACTTTCGTAGCCTTTTACGATGTCAAAATTATAGTGAGCTTGAGAGGCTTCTCTCCAAGCTTTTTGAGCATAGGAATAAAATCTTAAATCAAACTAAAAAATTCGTTTTCTTTAGGTCCGATAGACCAAAGTTTAGTCTTAGTGGACATTAACCACCACCACCACCATCATAATATTATGTATAAAAATATGTTAATAACATAGATATTCAAATATTTTATTTAAAAGGGATATTGAAATTCTTTTTAAAAGTAAAGGAATTACACTTCTCACTCATATTTAGAAGTAGATTAAAATATAATAAGTAATAATAAAATATTGTAATTATGTGTTATTTTAATTATGACATTAAAAATATTTATAGCTTAATACTATCTTTTATTAATAAAAAATTTGAAACACCAATGTCAATCTTATATTGAACCAAAATAGTGAATTAGTATCTTTTCCATCTTGAGTACAAATATTTGTGTATCTTTAGATTCTCTGTTGTCAAACTTTAAATATTGATAATAGTGAGGATTATTATATACTCTGTATACTAAAAAGTAATTAAAACAATATATTATTTTTCTATTTTAAAAACGTAGTAAAATTAAAAAAAATATGGAAATATTTTATTTATATTACGAACTAAATAATTTTAATTTTTAATTTTATTAATAAAAATATTCTATTTTAATATAATTTTATTGGGTATATTTTTTTATACTAAGTTGTAAAACACCTCTCTATCCCATTATTATTAAGATGTTGAATTTTTTTAAAAGAAAATCTCAAATTCCTCGTAAAACATGAACTTCTTAATCAAACATGTTCATGTTTTATTATTGCCATAAGACTAAATGGGTAAGTGTCCCCTTGGAATGGATCTTCATTACTGCGTCTCCAGATCTATTTAGTAAAGAACATGAAATAAGGCCATAATACATGTATAAATTTATGAGTATCAGAGAAATAATCTTGTGATATGTAGAAAGTCACAATATATGAGTGAAGGTTTTTTTTAGATATTTAAAGTAGAAAAAAATCATTTAATTTCCTGGATTTAACATAGGTTATTGGAATATTTAAAAGATTTAGTTAAAGTTTATTTTAGGGTTATTGAAATTTTTTAATAGAGTATTATTTTGATTATATGGTTTGTCTATTTTGAATTAGAATTTAGGAAGTTTAATTATAGTCAATTAAGAAAAATCAATTTAATTAATGTTGAGGTTATTTAGGTTTGGATCGTTTATAAGTTCAAAATCAACCAAATTCACTCTAATGCATGAAAATGAGAACTAAAACCTTGTAACAGTTTAAGGACATAACAAGGTCTCGTGATATGATAGTTTGTTATGTAAGTTGTTGGGCCACAAGAATTGCATCTTTTTTACAGTTTATTACATTATTTTTTACTTATTTTCCAGTGATCCTTATACCAATATACCACCATTTTGAAATACAAAGTCATCAAAGCCACATGAATAAACAATAAGGTAAAATTCCATATGTACTCTCAATTCCATACGTTTTCTTTGTAATTTTGATTCAATTTGTATGAGTTACGAAATCTGGCAGTGTTTGCAATTTCACTAACATTCTGCAACCAAATCCATGGTTCAAATAGGTACCATGAGAGATAAATCAGTTGGAGTATATGGGAATATGACAAATGTTGCCTATACAGATTTCCACCTATTGGGCACAAATAGAAGAATTCGAGTTGTCCACAATCTCAAGGTCAAGCTCATAGTCAAATAGTGACATGGCATCAGGCATAAAAACAAGGTATCAAGCAAGGTTGACTCCTTATTAAGTGAGCGAGATCACAAAGAATTTGAAGAATGTTGATGTATTTCTCTCATGATTCGCTCCATAAATAGAGAATCATGAGAGTAAGAGTCTCAATAGGATTTGAAGTTTAAGATTTCAATATGTAGAACTAGCCTTTAGCATTAAGATTCTCATAAGTAGTTATTTTTAAACTCTATAAAAATGCTTCTCTTAGAAGTGTATAACATGATTATCAAGTGTTGAATGCTGAAGATTGCTCGTATGCTAGAGATTACAATTATTATTAAGCTTTTGTTCAATTAATACAATCTTTTAATATGGATATGTTTTCATGAAGAAATTTAGCATTTAATCAATAGTTTCCTTAACTTTCCACCTCTTGTGCACTTTAGGAGGGCCCCTTGA